>PVIC010053979.1:0-11684 GCA_004025085.1 Thryonomys swinderianus
TCCCCCCTCCTCCGGCCCCCGCCCCGGCAATGCCCAAGTTACTGGTGGGATAGTAACGCCGCTCCCGGCGGCTGGCTGCCTCCCTCCGCCCTCCTCGCTACATATCGAGAACCCAATCTTTTGGCGCCATATTAATGACGTACTATATTATTTCCACTAGGCAGCGACCTTCGGCATTAAATTACTCCCGAGAACTCCCGAGCAGAGCAACAAAACCATCAAATATGGCTGAGCCTCTCGGCTCGTCCTGCAGCCGCCGCCGCCGCCGCCACCGCCACCGCCAACGCCGCCGCCGCCACCGCCACCGCCAACGCCGCCGCCGCCGCCGCCGCCGCCGCGGGACCGAGACGCACCCCCCCGCCGCCGCCCGCGGACACGCGCGGCCCCCGCGCGCCCCCGGCCGCGCGTACCTGCTGCGGAGGCTCCGGCCCAGGCGCCGCATGAGTTCGCGCCGCGGCGGGCGCTCGGGCGGGGAGCCGGCGCGCACACAGCGGCGCTCGCGCGGAGGACTCCCGGGCCGGCGCTCGGCCGGTTATGGAGGAAGCACTGTGTGAATCAAACTCATTTCTGGGTCACTGCTGCCACAGGGGGGAGCACTTTAATCCCTTGCCAACAGGAGAGGGTGGGGACGGCGGGGCGGAGGGAGCGGGGAGCCCGCAGCGCGGGGGGCTCGGCCAGATTAACTCTTCGCAGCCCTCGCCGCAGCCGCCGGGCCTGCGCCGCGCCGGGCTCCGGTGTGGACGCTCCCTCCGCCTACCTGCGAGTCCGGATCCCGGAGCCGCCTCCGTGCGGCGAGGAGGCTTTTTACGTGATCCCTCCTCGTAGGCTGTCCCAGCTCCAACTCTTGTCTGCCATCTAGACAGGGATTCTTCCGAATTAGTTGAACGTTACGTCGATTAAAAAACGTGGCTAAAAAGGCGGGTAATTTGGAAGGTTTTGTGTTTAGGCTGAATGGCAAAATAATTCTCCAGTAACAGTTTTAAGGAATAACATTTTTAAATACAGATAATCCAATTCTGGAATTGCTACACAGTCTTTACCTAAATCGGTTTTGAACTGATTAGTAGCAAATTAGTATTAATCTGTTGATTGCTAATGGATACCACCCTCTAGGTACGCTTACAAAACTGGACACTGCTATCCACAGATGAGGACTGAGGTAATGCTGAAACTGGAATTTCAGGGTAATAGAATATAAAGTTTATCATCAAATACTCATTTGGGGGTGTTTCTGTGTAAAAATTCTAGGGTAGTGACTTTCCACAAAAGACAAATTTGCTCTTCTTTCATGGGTCCCCTAAGGAAATGCAATAAATATGACATTCAGATTCAAAGGGAATAAAGTACAGATTAAAACTGCCGTACAGTAAATAGGAACAGTGGCTAATTACCAAATTGACTACCTAGCCCAAAAGGAGTATTTATATGCTAGAAAAACTTTTCTGAATAAGTGCGCTTGATTCCCACAATCACACACCAACCCATCCACTTACATCCAGAACATTACAATCTGGTAAATGGCAAAACAAAACAAATTGAGCCTTTTCAATTACTTTTCAGGGAACAAGCCAGTGGAAGTCTTAGTACTGTGCATTGCCCTCTTTCTTCGCCTGGATCTCTAATGGAAAGTGTAGACTCCCCACCAGCCCTGTTCCTGTGGTCACGTGACCCTACTCGAAGAGATCCCGTTTAAAGAGCTGTACCAGCTACGTTACTTCAGTATTATCCACAGTGACACTGTTCATAGGTTTCCCTAACCCGCAGTCTGTAGAAGGAAAAGGACAGCGACTTCCTTCCGGCACACCCTGGATTGAATGTTACTTTCCAGATTACCAGGTTGGGAAGTTTCAGGACTTCTCCTTAACCTCAGTTCTCTGAGCCTCAGCCTTTCTGAGACTGAGGCTCACAGCTGTCCCTTAACCTGAAGAGCTGTTAAGAGAAATGTGATAACCCCATGGCGTAGTGGAGCAGAGGTCTTAATATGTCAGCCGGTCGTGGTGGCTCACCCCTGTAACCCCAGCAACTCAGGAGGCAGAGGCAGAATGATCACCATGAGTCTGAGGCCAGCCTGGGCTACACAGTGAGCTCACGACCAGCCTGAAATACAAAAACGAGACCCTGTCTCAAAAAAAAAAAAAAAAAAAATTTTAAAGAAGAAAAAAAAAGTTTTCTACTCCTTTACCCATCGTTCCCATATCTCTTTCTTTGTTTTCTTCCCGTGGAAAAGTCCAATTGTTTATAAATAGCAGCCAGCCTCACTTCATTCATTCTTCTTTAAAAAAAAATTTAAATCACACTTGCCATTTAATGTTTAATTCACTTGTTTTTCCTGACTCTTCCTACACCTGAAACATTGGGTATCAGAATCAAAGTATTGATTAAATGGATGACAAAAATAAACAGGTCAAAGGGCACACACATAGCCACTCTGACCAGGGCCAAGATCCCCCCCAGGTTAGCCATGGCTTAGAATCTTGGTTAACCAAAGCAGCGCCATGTGCTGTTCTTCTCTGGAATGGAAGACAGGGCACTCTCTCAAAGGTCTGAATCTGGACAAGTGTCTTTGGCCTTAGTGTCTCCACTGCAAGGATAGGAAAGATCCCAGATCTAAACCAGATGCTGTGACAAATCCCTAAACACTAACACTCAGTAGGGTAAGGTGAGAGAATCATGGGTACAAGGTCAATTTGGACTACGTTCCAAGTTCAAGACCAGCCTGGACAAGACAGCCTCAAAACAAAACAAAAAAGCGATCCCTTTCCTCTCTGACATTCTGTCATTTCTGATTGTTCCTACCAAACTTAGAAAAGTGATGACTCTTTGAAGACGTAGAGGACAACTTGAATCCATAAGGAACATGTTAAAAATATATTGTCATTAATGATCAGCAGTAGTTGGCATTTCTTAAAATAATAGGTATCTTTTGCCATCAGACTACAAAGGAAACTCATACTAACTTTTTCTAAAATAGGAAAGGCAATGACATCCTTTGGCTTGTGGCCACACAGGTCATGCAGGCTGGAATGGGAACTAATCTGACAATTAGGAAAATGAGTTTCTGATTCCGCTGTCATTTGCTCATACCATGCTGAAATTCAGGACCACTATTTCCTAGTCTCTAGAATGCTTCATTCATCCATACTTCCCTTTTCTTTGGTTTTCTTTCTTCCTAGACTGGTCACCAAGCCCAGCTAATACACACTTTCTAATCAGACACAGAAGAACATTCCAGATATAACTAACTATAAAATAGCCAAGCATACCTGGGATTCCAGCACTCAGGAGGCTGAGACAGGAGGATGGCTGAGAGTTTGAGGCCAGCCTGGACAACAGAGTCAGTTCATCAGCATTCTGAACCACATAGTAAGACCCTGCCCCCCCAAATAAATAAAACACACCTTCAATGTGGTTGAAATATCAAGATTCTAGTCCTTGCGTGGTGATATTGGCAATTCTTCATATTCCTTACATTGCACTGTAGTTATATACAGTTCAACTTTTTTCCATATTAATGATTTCTTTGAGGAGTACAAATTTGGATGTTTATATTCTTATTCCTGATTTTGAAACCATACACGGTTAAACCTCTGACTGTTTACTTAGTCATTTTGTTCTGTGCACCTTTGGGTAGGGGCAGGATTACAGGCCTTGACAAGGTACTGGGATGTGTTTACATTTGAGAAGGCACCTCAGTGGAAGCATGTGTGGCTCATATGCACAAAGCCTTGATAACCAGCACTACCAAAAAAAAAAGTTCATATTTAAAAGGGATATGTATGCTAGTCTTGTTTTACATCACTTTTTTTTTCTTCAGGGAAGGTCTCACTTTATAGCTCAGGCTGGCCCTGAACTCACTGTGTAGCCCAGGCAAGCCTCCAACTCAAAGCAATCCTCCTGCCTCTGCCTCCTGAGTGCTGGGATTACAGGTGTGAACCACCACTCTTGGCATTGTGTTGTGTGGTATGATTGCTGGTGGGTGCCACGGATAGAACTCTGGATCTTGCACTTGCAAGGCAGATGCTGGAACCACTAAGCTAAATCCCCAGCCCCCTAACTTCACTTCATTAAAACATGTGCAAGCTATTCTTTCCAACAAATATCATTGCTGGTTGATATACATTACAACACACAGAGGAAAATTTTTATTGCCCCCAGGCTATCCTGGGTCATCGTTATCCTCCTCGTCGTCGTCTTCTTCTTCTTCTTTCTTGTTCTCCTCCTTTCTTCTTCTTCTTCTTCTTCTTCTTCTTCTTCTTCTTCTTCTTCTTCTTCTTCTTCTTCTTCTTCTTCTTCCTCTTTCTTGTTCTCCTCCTTTCTTCTTCTTCTTCTTCTTCTTCTTCTTCTTCTTCTCCTCCTCCTCCTCCTCCTCCTCCTTCTCCTCCTTCTTCTATGTGGCCCAGGTTAACCTTGAACTCCTGATGATGCTCCTGCTTCAGCCTCCTGAGTGCTAGGATTACTCGTATGTACCACCACGCCACGTCCAGCCCTATGTAATATTTTGGAACTTCAAATTTGTCTCCCAATACCAACCATGTTACTAGACAATAGTAAAGAACAACTTTATTCACTTTTTCAACAACATGGAAAGGGAATCTAGTTGAAAGAGTTCTAAGTACATAGAATTCTGAACAAAAAAGTTGAAGACCACATTTAACAGCTGTCTGAATCCCATGAGAAGAAACCGGGACTAGGCTTTCCAGTCTGCCCAGGTGATACTGTCCCTCCAGTTAGGTCCCTAAAATCTTCAAATCTCCTGATGATGCTCCTGCTTGGCAGAGGTAAGGCGCTCACTTTTTGGTGCTTACTTGTTGGCATTGCTACCAACTACATCATTCTTTCTTTTCTTTCTTTCAATTCTCTAGCTAGAACCCAGGGCCTAATGCATGCTGTGCAAGCTCTGTCTATACTACTGAATGAAGTCTCCAGCTGGTACATACGTGTTTTTTCTTCTTGAGATTCTTTCCTCTTTTTTATCTAATTTTTTGCTTATTTTTTATTTTGGTTGCTTTAATTTTGTCGATTTTCATACTTTTAATGTAAGTTAACATGTCAAAGAGCAACAAATTTGAAATGGGACAAGATAATTTAATTCAGCCAGATGGAAATGCCCAAGGCTCCAAAATAAGAAAAGCTCTTCCCTAAAAGGAATATATAATACAGAGAGAACTTCCAAACTCTAGAAAAAAAATGAAAGAAAGTAATAAAATGACATCACAGAGATAACTATTATAAACAGCATCATATTTTAGGTATTTTCTATGCTTTTTTAAAAAAACTTTTATTACTTGAGCCAAGGTCTCACCACGTAGTTAAGGCTGATGTTAAACTTACTATGTAGCCCAGGCTGGCCTTGAACTCTCACAGCAACCCTCTTGCTTCAGCCTCCCCAGTGTTGGGATTACAGGCATGTGCCACTGCCACACCACCAGGTCTATGCATTTAATACAACTAGAATGATGCCAAACAATGTTTTATTAGTCCTTCCCACTTTCTTTTTTATCTGAAAAATCACTCATCCCCTATCCCTAAGCCTTCTCCTCTAAGGAGGAGCAAAAAGGTGCTAGCTCAAAATGCAAAGCTCACCAGGCTCTAGAAGCTGCAGTGGACACTGTGAGCTGTTGGAAAGGCAATGGTTTCAGCCAACCCCAGCCTGTTAGTCTGAAAGTGAGGTCCAGCTATTAGAGTCCTCACAAGCCTTCCAGGGTAATTCATATTAAAATATATATATATATGTATATATCCCTGAAGTGGGCTGGAGATTTAGCTCAGTGGTTCTGGCGCCTGCCTAGCAAGTGCAAGGTCTCTGGTTCAATCCCTGGTAGCCACATACAATAATACCTGGCATGCTGACTCACACCCACCAGCAATCAACATCACATACCACAGTGCTGGGCATGGTGGTTCATGCCTGTCATCCCAGCACTCAGGAGGTAGAGGCAAGAAATTGCTGTGAGTTCGAGGTTTGCCTGGGCTACATAGTGAGCTCAGGGCCAGCCTGAGCTATAAAGCGAGACCCTGTCTCAAAAAAAATCCCTGAATAAACCTGACTTTCACTCCTGCCCAGCACACTCCAACTAGCCACGCTGTTTTCTGAACTTTCTTGTCTAATTTTCCTTCCTTCACCAGCAACTATGTTCTGGGCATGGGGCTAGGCCTGTAGACAGGCTATCAGCTGGCACTGTAGGTCCATCTTAGGGGGGTACTGAGCTGCTCCTGAGGCCCTGGGTTGTACCCACAAGAGCCCAAAGCAAAATGAAAAAAATCAGGCCAGTGAGCCTATTTCGTGTCCAGAGTCAGAGGAGAACGTACACAAATGATTGCAGTTTGAGAGGACTGCAGGTTCAGAGGGAGGCCAGGGCATAGACACCCCATTTTCTGCAAGGTAAAAAGGAGTGGTTGGAATTGATGTAAGGTTAAATGACACCAAAGTGGAAACTCAAGGGATTGCAGACCTTTACTAGGTGCGGGGGAGGACTGTGGGGTTTGCTTCCCCAGTCCTGGGAACTGAGCACTGAGTTATTTTTATTTTGAGATTCATCTAGATAAGTTCCTAAACTGCCCAGGCTGGGTTCAATCAAACGTGGAATCCTTCTGCCTCAGCCTCCCAGGGTATGGGGTTGCAGGTTTACACAAGTGTGTGGCCTGAAATGTTTGTTTGTTGGTTGGTTTTGATTGAGACAGGGTCTCACATTGTACTTCAGGCTGGTCCTGAGCTCACTATGTAGCCGAGGCTAGCCTCTAACAGCAAGCCTCCTGCCTCTGCCTCCCGAGTGCCAGGATTATGGGCGTGAACCACCATGTCCTGCACTGTGGTATGCGGTACCAGGAATCAAACTCCGGACCTTGTGCTTGTGAGGCCAACGATGTAACTACTGACCTAAATCCCCAGCCTGGAAGTCTATTTTTTCAAACTCCCTGGTCTCGGAGAATGGCTCTAGGTAGGAAGCTATTTAGGCAGCTTCAGCAGGCTGCACGGTAGAGACAAGAGACCCGGCTTCAGGTCGAAGATCCTGGAGACTCCAGATGAGGCTATGGCTCGCCCAGGTCGGGGCCTGCTCCGAAGGGGCGCCCAGGAGAAGGCTCGCCGCGGCCTGGGGCCCCCAGCCAGAGCGGCCCTGGGGAACACGTGGTGGTCCTGCTGCGTGGGCTGCGAAGAACAGCAACCCGGACGAGCCCCCTGAGGTCCTGCCCAACCAAGCCCCTCAGTCTGGACAGGATCCCAGGGCCTCGGCCCAGATCGCCACCCCGCGGTCTTTATCCCTGCACCGGAAAGCTCCATTTCCCCCTTTTTTCCGCAAACACCTTAATGGGCCATTATAACCTGAGCCCAAAACATTAGCAAATGAAAAACGGCTTCACTTTTCTCTCCCGCAGCGCAAGGAGAGGAGGAGGAGGAAGCCAGGAGGCAGCTGCCCTCCCACGGTTTTAGTTAGAATGTTAATGAAGAAAGAAAGAACGGGAAAAGGTGAAGCCTTTAGGTTTCTGTGTTACAGCTGCTTGACTATTCGCTCTATTTTTGCGTGCCTGTGTGTGGTCCAAAAACATCTTCAGGTAGGGACAGGACTTCATGGTTGGATGTCAGAGGTGAGGTTGGAAACGCCTCCCAGGTCCGGGCCTCAGAGAACGGAGTGGATTCTGCCTCTAGCGCGGAGCCGGGGCCTACAGGGGTGAAGGAGACGGTCAGTTTTGCTCTTTGGAGCTTTCTTGCATTCTCCTTGAGGAAATGCAGGGGTGGAAATGCGGGGAGTTCCGTTGGAGAGCCTGAACTGAAGACGCCCAGAAAGCTGACAGCGCCAAAGGAAGTGTGCTGCGGAAGGGGGGGGGGCGGCGGCGGGAGGGGCTGCAAACCGTAGATTGGCACGGAGAGGTTACCTGAGGCTACCGGTGTGGGTGAGATCAGTTGGATGGGACTATCAAGTGAGGCAACAGAGCTAGAGCTAAAAGTTAGGGAGGAATACTCACAGGAAGGACAGAGGAAGCCGTACCACCTCAGTGGTGTCCAGAACCACCAGGGAAAGTCCCAGACTCCCACCGATTGCTTGCGGTTGTTTGTTCATTCCTGCCTCCCCAGGACTTGCAGTCGCCCGCAGCTCCCTTAACAGTTCGCTCAGGATCCATGTCAAAGCGTCCTTTCTGTCCCTAGTCGCCATCCTGTAACATCACAGAGGTCACAGGCCACTGAGCAAGAAGGGGCCTTCTTGGGCCTTCTAAAAGCAAGAAGGGGGCCTTCTTGGGCCTCCTTGGGCCTTCTAAAAGTAACCTTGAAGACAGCCTTCCCTAGGGCCTGCCTCCTCCGCTCTCCTGTCACACCAAGAAGATGAACCTCTGACTCCCCTGCCTGGTCCCTGGGGCTTCGCCACCTCTGATCCCCAGATGAGCCCTCCTTTCTCAAGACCTTTATATTTCTCTCCTTCCCACACATTAAAAAGCATTCACGTTTTCCACCTGAAAGAACCCCTCTTGAAGCTCTCTGTTGCAACCACACCGTTTTAAAAGAGTAAGCTAAACTTAACTGTTGAGCCAAGTGAAATCTATCTTACGCTCTTGACCAACCCTGTGAAAGTGTTTGCCAAGATGATCAGCAACATTCTTATTGGTAAATCCCAGGGCAATTTCTCATCCTTGTTTTATTTGACCTCCCGCCAGCATTTGACATTGTTGTCCACTCATGCCCTGTTTTTTGAAATGTTTTCACCTGGATTCCGTGACACCAGCATTCTCATGGCTTCTCCTTTTCCTCTCTGGTATCTGCCCATGCTTTTTTAGACTCTTCTTTCACTTTTGTCAAAGCAGCGCCTTTGAGGAATGGGTTTTAAACACAAGAAGAGGCTTTTTGAAAAACCCAACCGAAAGAGTAACTTTGGTTGAGAACTGCAGAGAAAAAAGAATGGTTCGCTAACCACGTTTTAGAACAGATACAAGAAAAGAACATCCAGTTAAAGATTATTAGACTAGTCAATCAGCTAGGTGGATAACCCTCGCTTCCTGGGAGGTGTTCTAGGGCTTATTGAAGTCTGTCAGAAAACCCTCCACACACTTTAACAGGAATGCTAATTGTTTCCCTGAAGGAGCTGTACATTACATCACACAAAATAATTTCTGTCCCAGACCAAGTCTGAGTCCAGTTTCTTCTTACTCTCCATTGCTTAAGTGCTCGTTTCATTGAGGGTTTTGCCTAAAGCCTCCTCTTATTCTGCATGTGACCTTTAGAGCTTCTCCTGTGATCCTTCAAACTCGTCTTTAAGGTCCACGTCACTCTTGACCTTTAACTCCTCTTTTTAATAGCTTCCTGAACTTGCCTGTGGATTTACCACAGGCATCTCACACTGAACTCTTCTTCCTTCCACTTTGTGCCTCTTCATCTGTCTCTCCCATATCACAATTAGTGGCATCATCATCCACAATTGCCAACACAGAAGGAAAAATATCATTCTGGACTCTGTCTGTTCCCTGACATTTCCACTATTTCTGTCACCAATCCAAACCTCTGGTCAAGTCACTTCTATATCAGCGCTGCTCTTTCTGTCTCCACAGCTGCTGTCATCACCTTGGTGACCTTGTCCATTGCTCTGTTGACGGCCATTGTTTCCTGTTGTCCTCATCCGTACACCACCACAAGCTCTCGTCTCGGGGACTGAACATGGGGCCCACATGTGATCTGCAGGAGCATGCTATTTCTGAGCTACATCCCCAGCCCTTTTTATTTTCACACAGGAACTGGAGAAATAACTAAGTTACTCAAACTGTCCTCTTGCCTCAGCTTCACAAAGTGGAGATTACAAATGTGTACCATCAGGCCTGGCTCTTCTTCATTTTAAGAATAAAAAATCTAAACTCATCAACATAGTGTATGGGAACCTTGGTTTTCAACCCCTACTTACTTTTGTCAATATTCCTTCAAATCCTTCTCTGGCCCAGGCCTTTTTACTTTTCTTCCGTAAGGTCACCTCAGAGGCTTTAAAATGTTTATTCCTAAACTGGATTTTCTCCATGGACATCCGGACATCCTTCCCTTTGGCTCAAACTCACTCAAGGTCTACCAAACGGATGGTCCTGCCTTCAAATCCTCACCCATCTGTGTACTTCCATGACACCCAGTGCTATTTTCATACCGCTGCTTCTTATGCTATTTTGTAGTCTTCATGTACCTCACACTAGACTTAATGCGATTCAAGGACTTTGTCAGTTGTGTTCTTCACTGTATTTCTAATGCTGGGCATACCAGTGGGAGGTACTTAGCAAATCATTTTCTTTCATTTTTCATTTGTTTGTTATGCAGTACTAGGAATGGACCCAGGATCCACTGAGCTATACCTCCAGTCTTTTTTCATCTTTAAAAAATTTTAATACATTGCTGAACTGCTTTCTACAAAACACACTGTAATGGATCCCCACTCTTGGGGCATTTCACTGTAGTTGTTGGCTCCTTGTGTGGCATTGACTATGCCCTGTGCAGGGTTCAGGGCTTGGCATTTCAGGCAGCAGAGATGGCAAGTAGGGCTGCCCATGAGGAAGCACGTGGTTGTGGGGAAATATAGAACGCAACGTCACTGAGCCACTCTCATTCCTGCACCTTTACTTTTATATGAAACCACCAAACTGTTTTCAAGAATGGCTAGATCATCTTTATATTCCCGTCAGCAATCATGAATGATCCAGTCTCATAACCCGGATATTATAAAACACACATCAATAATAAAGGGAACTTGGAACACGCAGGAATGCCAAAATGAAAAACACGGACACAGGAAATCTTCTAAATGCCAAAGTTGACTGAGAAAATTTCACAGATGTGAAATCACTATACAGAGAAATAAAAAGGACACTATGAGAAGAAATTATGGAAGGTGCTCTGGGAATCTTTGCATGAGGGATGAGAAGGAAGATTAATAATTATTGAATGTTTTTTAGTATATACTAGACATTGTACTAATCACATACACTGTTTATGCTGTGAGGTAGCTATTATTTTTTTTTTTTTTTGAGACAGAGTCTCGCTTTGTATTTCAGGCTAGCTCTGAGCTCACTATGTAGCCCAGGCAAGCCTTGAACTCAGCAATCCTCCTGTCTCTGCCTCCCGAGTGCTGGGATTAAAGGCGTGAACCACCATGCCCGGCACTGTGGTATGTGGTATTGATGGCTGGTGGGCGTGAGTCTCCACGCCCAGCATTGTATATGGTTACCGGGGATCAAACTCAGAACCTTGCGCTTGCGAGGCAGGCACTGGAACCACTGAGCTAACCCTCCGGCCCAGTTATTATTATTTTTATAAGAATGTTGTGGTGCTTGCTTTGGCAGCACATATACTAAAATTGGAACGATGCAGAGAAGATTAGCATGGCCCCTGCGCAAGGATGACACACAAATTCGTGAAGTGTTCCATATTTTTTGTGACAGTTTTTGTAGAATGGGAAATCTCCAAAGGAAATTTGGTGTGGGAATGTAATGAGAGGAAGGAATAAATATGATTCTGAAAGAAAATAAAAGAGCATGTATATAGGGGGTGGGGAGGTGTGGGTGGGTAGGGATATGGGTAAAAATGAGAATTGACGTGTGTCATATATTGGTATAAATTCCCCAATGTTATGTGTGATTGTGAGATGTATATAAATTATACCAATAAAGAATTCAATTTAGGGCCTGTGGGTTAGCTCAGTGGTTTCAGAGCCTGCCTTGCAGGTGCA
>PVIC010053980.1:0-11680 GCA_004025085.1 Thryonomys swinderianus
GACACGCTGATGTAATTGGCTCATGTTGTGTTGCTTATACTAACATGATGAACTCACCAGAACAAGCAAGAGCTTGGGACTTAGCTGGGACTCATACTGCACAGGGTGACCTGCTATTTCCCTGCCTTTCTCTTTAGAGGGTGGGATCAAAGATTCACCTTTCCTTTGCCTCCTTTTCTACATAGTTTTCTAGTATCTCTGTGTGTTCTGAAATTTAACTTGCTTTTGACTTTGTAAGAAAAGATGATCATGCTGTTGTCATCCTTCCCAATGACTATTTTCAGACCCTGTTCTGTTATTAAGAGTCACCCATGTCGCTAGGTGCAGCTGGAGATCACGTGTTTTGACATGTGGTCTAAAACCCCGTAGTGTGGACAGACCATGGGGTGCCATGTCTTCTCTCACTGGATGGAATGATTTTGAATGATTCCCGAATGATTTCGCACTTGCCTTTTTGTGTTCTTCAGTGATTCTTGCATTGTAAGAATGTGGACGTACCATTGTCACAATTTATTATTTATTTGAAAGTAAAAGTGGAGGTCATAATTTTTGTGAAAATAACCACAAAGGAATGATTGAAAGTTCTGATAAATACATACCATGTAGACAAGAGCCCCATCTACAAGTCTTTCTCACTGAGTCTTTAGCTCTCTGGATTAGGGAATCCAGGCATCGTGTTTCTCACCTGATTCTCAGGGTCCAACTAATTCAGAAGTGTAGGATTCTCTCCTTTGTGCTGAGCGGTGGTAACACGAAGCTGCTGAGGCAGAAATTTCAATAGGTATTAGGGTGGAGGTAAGCCACGAGGTAAATTGCATTCATTTAGCGCAATTTGTTGTAAAGCATGGAAATTATGGTGAAGCACTCTTTTCATACTCCACATTGGAAACAGGTAAAAGAAATGATATTCAAGGAGGTAAATTTTTTAAAATGGAAACTATTTAAAACTTTCAAGTATTTAATGATGCTTGTGGAGAAAAGCAAAATAGTCTCCAGGAGACTGCGTAGCTCCCAGGCCAACAAGATTTGACTATAATTTGATTGACTGAATTAATCTGGGGGAGGAAGACACAGTGGTCAGGATGAGAGATGGTCACAGAAGATTCCAGAGCCCGTTTCAGGCACTGTGCTCCCATCTGGCTCTGCAGGACGGTCCTGATGGTGGCGCAGTGCTGCTGGAGAGAAGGTACGCTCTTCCTTCCAACACACATAATACGGGTGGTCAAAAAATACCGGGCATGTTTAAAATTTAAGAATTTACCACAGTAAAAGACGCACTGCCATGCTCGCTTCGGCAGCACATATACTAAAAGACACATTGCCACTAATCCTCCTCAAAAAATTCCCATCATTTGTAAAACCTGACAGTGAATTCTCCTCCGCCTTCTCCTCTGGGTCTGGCACCGTATGTTTCTGGCACTTTCTCAAGGTTAAAACGACCTTGACTCAATTCAGGATACCAAGGCAGTCACAACAGCCCAAGGAAAGGTATTCACGAAAGAGGACTTTGAGAACGACTTCAGAAAGTGACAAACGTGATGGGATAAGTGTGTGGGAAACAAGAGGGATTCATGGGAATGTCTTTTATTGCCATAAATTATTTGTTTTAAACGTCAACATCCCCTGTGGTTTTTATTGCACCTTGTATTTATCTGGTTGGTGTGACAGTTAGCCTCACTTCCCTCCCTCATTGTACCCAAGCCTCTGAGACTTGCTTTGCTGGAGTCTTCCCTGTGAGACGCCTCCTACCGGCATTTTCTGGAACTAGGGGGCTGAGAGCTGCTCTCAGGATGCGGAGGCCTCCAGAGGGCGCCGTAAACAGCTTCTTTGGAGACAGCCACGGTCCGGTCCCAGTTCTCACCCTTACCTACCTTTCCGGGTTCTTGTATCTTCCCACTTCTGTAGTCACCAGGTGTTCAGCTGGTGTCAGGTCCTAAGATGAAGTACTGAGAGTAAATTCTAAAAGATTCACCTGATTCAGCCTCACGGCCTTTCTCAAGTGAGGGCTTGTGGAAGGCCTGTGGTCACCCAGAATGTTTATGGAGAAGGTTTTGTGTGTGTGTGTGTGTGTGTGTGTATGCGTGTGTGTGTCTACGTCTGGGTGTATTTTTCTGAGGAGAAAGCCTTTAGATTTTGGTCCTTTGTTGACCTTTTACTGACTAGGGAAGTTTTGGTTGCTTTAGGGGACTCTGGTTTCTGAGCATCATGGCACTTCAGGGGAGAAGCCCTAGATACCTGGAAGCCAAAACAGCCTTAGGGATTCAAGGTCTTGGCTCAGAGACTGAGGGAAGAGGAGAGTGTATGGGCAGGGGAAGGGACCTTTTGCTATTCTGTAATGCAATAGCCTACCACAAGTTTAATTATTTGTGTAATATTCTTTTAATATTTTTCTCATGTTCCTGTTTTGGCTCATTGATTCCATCTTGTGGGAGTTAAGAGGGGGTGGAGTGCAGGGTGGCAGGCATAGTTCTCGCCAGCATTCGGGGACATGAAGGACACTCCAGAAATGTGGGCAGCAAATCTTTGCCCGTTGATGATAATGACACCATGTTAATTTTGGCAATTTGAAAGCCAGTATCTGTTCATATTTCCTGCAGTGCAGTTCATTCCGAGTCAGCACAATTCCATTCACTTCAAAAGCGATAATTGAACATTCCTTGTCCACATTTTTCATCCTTTCTATAGAAAATTTAGCAATATTACGGGTCAGGAGCCACTGAATGGACTTTAGTGTCCACCAGCCAGTGAGCCAGGAGCTTTCAGAGCAGCTATTCTGGTCGAGTGGAAAGGATTTCTTGTTTTGCCCAGGGACACTCTTATCTACTGTTATTTCACTGTTATTATTAATAGCACTGCTTTCAGTTAACTTTTATAAAGTCACCTTTCTCTGTAAGCCATTTGTTTCTCTTTGCTAAATTTTATCTCTTTGTGTGTCTCTTCCCCATTAAAGTAATGGGCTCCTGGATGCTAGAGACTTTGTGTCATTTATTTCTGGGCCTAGCACATCACTGCCTTTGGCAGACATTTAATAAACATTTAGTAAGTTAAACTAAAATTAGAAGTAAGAGGAAGAAGAAGAGTAGAAACGGTCAGCCCCTGTCCTCTTCCAGGGTTGTAGCGGTCTACACCGGAGGCCAGGTTTTGAGTTACTTATAAGTTTTGTACCTGGGGAAACTTAATAAGTGTTCTCCAACTGATTGGGGGAATATGTGTAAAGTGTTTTGTAAAGCACTAAATGCCCCATCAATGTTAGCTGCTAGCGTTGTTATCAATAATAATTAGTTATTAATAATTGTTGTTGTATGTAGTGATTTTGAACTTCAGTTTTCTCACCTGGAGAATGAAGACAGTAATTTCCACCTCTTTTATTTTATAAGGAACATGGAAACAGTTTGGAGATAGAGATCTCTTATTGCATGAGACGTAGAGAATGCCTGGTAACAGAGAGGTTTGTACACCAGAACAGAGTAACTTGGGCCAGCTACACAGGACTCAGCTGAATGGAAATATTTAAAAAACTGTTAAATGCATATTTTTTAAAAATGAGAAAATGGTGAGATTGGGGAGGGGGAGATAAGATCATCTATGCGAAAAATAGAGAAACAGAAAAGCACATGGAACAGATGGTGGCTGGACTCAGAACAGGTAGTGACACTAAAAGTTAGACCTGTTTGTGTGTGTGGCAGGGGTGACACAGGAACAGAGCCAGTCCACTCTTAGCATCTGGAAGCATCTTCAGCCTGAGCTGGGGCCGAAGGAAGAGTACGCATGTCAGGGTAGACGTCCTGCGTTGCGGAGTGAGTCTAGGGCTTGTATTTCGGAGTTCATGTGGACATTTTATAAGGTACACCAGATATAGACAGTGTCTCCAGATGCCTTTCAGCTGCTGTGCTGCTGCAAATCATAGGAATCATCTAATAATTACACATGAAAGCAGCCTTTGGTCGCAGGTTGCAGAAGCTTTTCTGGTACCGTGGCCTTTGTCAGGAGCGACGGGGAAGTGAGTGGTGTCAGGTCGCCTGCCTCTTGCTCTCCTCAGAGGCCGTCTTAGCGAGTGCACTGCCACCCACATTGGGAAGCCTCGGGTGTCCTGCCCAGTAAACCAGGGGCCGGGACTTCAGGTCTCCACAGGGAAGCGGGATCAAGTTGTGGTATCAGCTACTCTGGCAGTCTTTGCACACGGTCATTCAATAAAAGCCCCCAGCAGCCCTGTAAGGAGGGGACCTCACTATTCCCATTTTATGCGTGCCAAACCGAGGAACAAAGAGATGAGAGAACTTAGTAAAGGCTACACACCCAGTGACAGAGCTAGTACCTGCCCTTTTGAAAGGGATATTCTATGACCTCCGAACTTTACCCAGTGAGCAGAAAGTATGCATCACGGTCAAAATGTGTGGTGAATGTTCACACTGAAAAACGTATTGCAATAAAAGACATGGCCATTGATTCCGCTCAGAATTCTCCCCCTCACTTCAGATGTACTTGTTCTATTCCTGTCAATTTGCGAAGCAGTTCTAGAAGGCCTCTTCCATGACAGTCTTTGGAAGGGATGCTCAAAATTCAGTGACTGCCGCCCCCCTGTGCCCTCCCCCCCCAAAAAGACGGGCTTGTAAAAGCATGGCAGTGTGTTGCCATCTCCCTTATTCATGGGAACTGGCGTTAGGTGACATCCGGCTCTTCCCCAAAGTCTGAGGGACCGTGAAAGCAAACACCGTGAATCCACTCAGGGCCTCAAGGCAGCTATGACAGCCCGACCAAGGACATTCACGAAAGAGCAGTTCCGGAAGTGCTTCAGAAGGCGGGAAGCATGATGGGACAAGTGCTGGAAGCAGAGGGGAGTATTTTGAGGGGCCTCATAGCAATGAGTTCTTTTACTGTAATTTTAAAAAGGTAAACAACTACCATAGTTTTCAACCTCACCTTGCATATAGGACTCTGTGGGAAACAGTGGGGGGACTGAAGCCATAACCTT
Source organism: Thryonomys swinderianus (assembly GCA_004025085.1). Lineage (NCBI taxonomy): Eukaryota > Metazoa > Chordata > Mammalia > Rodentia > Thryonomyidae > Thryonomys > Thryonomys swinderianus. Next base: position 4,973 of record PVIC010053980.1, read on the forward strand.
TAGGAGGTCACTTTCTATTTTTGTCCCAGACTTTTGCTGGAAGGAACAAGTTTGTCTGGATTATTCATCTTTTAGCAGCGAGACTCCTATCTGGTTCAAATTTATATTCTCCAGGATAAAATATCTTCTCATGACACATAGCAGGTGCTCAGTAGTGTGAGGAGAAACAAACCAAGTAGTCTCAGTGGGTTTCCTCTCTTATTGTGTTTTGTTACCGAGCGAGGGAAGATCGTAGAAACCTATAGCCCTGCCCTAAACACCCAAAGGTAAGTCGCTTGTTATCACTTTTGTGATCAAATTCTTTCACCAGGTCCCATCTCCAACTCAAGGCCCGGCTGTGGCTCCTCCCGTGCATGTGCCTGGTCCTAGCCGGGGGACCCATTCGGCCCTTGTCCCCAGCTGTCTTTCTTGTTCTGTGGCTCATGGCCATGCCCATCGTGACTATGAATCAAAGAACTAGTGGCTGACAGACTGGGATTTGGATCTTGGCAGCAGAACTTCTAGCTGTGTGGCCTCGGACAAATGATCCCATTCAGTCTCTCTGAGGTGCGTCTCGGTGTTTGTGAGATGAGGGTAATGTTCTACCACTTCAGGAACATAAACCTGGGGCGTTGGAGGACTCACAGGAATCCATATGTCTGACTTGCCCAGCGAGACTGCTCTTTCTTGGAGGTCCGGGTCCTATCTGAAGCTTCCCTGTCAGGGGTCCTGCTTCCTCCCTCTCTCTCACCAACTGTTTTCTTCTCTCTCTAATGCCTGTGTTCCTCTGCTGCACTTAACCAGTACTGGAGTCCTTGTGATTCTGTTTCAGGAAATATTTGGCTATCGGACTCGAGGCTACCGGAAAGCCCTCTGTCTTGCTGGATCCGTCTTGTCCTTGGGCATCCTCCCCTTGGTGCTTTACTGGAGACCGGCTTGGCACGTCTGGGCAAACTGTGTCCCGTGTTCCTTGCGAGAAGCAGACACGGTTTTACTGAGGACAACAGTAAGTGCGCTCCTGGGTTTTCAGGGATGACCTTTTTTCTGGACTTGCTGTGGCGGGATGGCCCCGGGGCGATGTGCGCGGGACGGATGGCAGGTATGGCCCTGTCTCAGGGTCTGTCCCAGCCTTACACTCTCCCAAGAGTCGCATGACTTTTGCGTGCTGGCAGTTGTTTAAGAAGACCTGTGTGACGGGCTATGCCTTCGGAGATGATGACTTTTTGGAATGTTAGAGCCGAGAAGAAGCACGGTGACAGCTCAAAAAAGTCATGTGGAGTAGTTAAGTCAGGCTACGAGCTAAGCGTTCACACGGATCCTCACCTCCAAGGCTGCCGTGTCTGCCTCTAGCCGCTCCACTGCTGTGGTTCCGGGGTGGGGAGGGAGACTCGGGGCAGAGATGAGAGGATCGCCCTGCAGATGACGCTGCCCACCCCTGCCGATTTGAGAAAGCCGTGCTTATCGATGGGGATATGTTGCAGTCTGCAGATCTACTAGGATTAAAAAAAAAATGCAGCCATCTTGTTCCCAGTGTCATCACTTCTCTGCTACTTTGAACTAACTAGGTGAGTTTCTCTGTATATGTACACAGACCACTTAGCCAATGGGTGCCATTCCTTCCGGCAGGTCTGCCCCACGATGGAAATGACTCTCCAACTTGATTGCAGCACCCCAAGCTCCAGGCGCTCCATTAATAAGAGGTGGCTCTCAGGCTGGCCTGGCTGGGGCTTTCCCTTCTGTCTGATTTGCTCAGTGGTTCTAATGTGGTATCAGGTGACCTTGGTACCACATGACTTAGAGTGACAAGCGAATTCTCTGTAGGTCTACCTGCTAGGAATTTAAGTTTTGGTGTATATATAGAGATCTTTATAGAGTTCAGGAAAGGAGAAGGATAGCAGCAAGGTCAAAAAGGGGGTCTATAGTGCAATCTGAATTCTAACCAAGCTCAGAATAATGTACACTCAAGTTTGGAATTGGATGAAATTTGTCTCTGTTGATTTGCTGCAGTGTGGCCAACTCCACCTCTTATTTTGATCCTGGTTCCTTCAAGAGCTACCTGTTCTATGGTTTAGGAAACAGTTGAGAGGTGAACCTGATACCTGTTCTGTGTTCCAGGAAATAGTTGATATGTGAAGCTGATTCAGGTGATAGCTGAGGGATAGTCTCCTAAGTTTAACTATAATTCAAATAGCGACTCTTGAAGAACAAATTTCAAGGCTTTAAGAAAGCAAGAGACTTTTGCTTGGTAAGATGTTGAGCTGAGGTGGTGCTCCATGGATGTCTCATTCATTCCTACTGATGAAGGTTTTCAGAATGTGAATGAAACAAAAATTCTCAGCTCTCACCCTATAAGCCTCTATCATTTGATGAATGATGAAATGGAGGCTGGGAAGGTGTCATAATTTACTAAGCTCATATGTCAGTGAGCGGGTGAGTCAGGACTAAGTTGTGGGTGTCCCAGCTGCCAGTGTAGGACTCAGAGCTCTGTAGAACATAAAACAGGCAAAATAAAACTACAATAGTCAGACAACCATTTGCTTTATTTACTGCTCTGCTGAGGACTTTTCTTTCCCTTCAACCTTTTTAAAGGGAAAAAGCAAAACAATAGGCTGATGTGAAGTGGTAACGTCATTTCCAGTGCTGTCACTAGTTCCTCAGTTTCCATTGTGATGTTCTCTAACATAGAAAGAGCACAGACCTGAGGTCAGAGCCCGGATCTCAGCTCCAAACTGGGTTGCAGCTCTCTGAGCCTAACTCGCTTTACCTAGGAAGAGGACATGATGCATCACGTTTCCCCTTCATGCTGAAGGATTAAATGAAGTAACACTGAATGCATTGGGCCCAAGGTCTGGCCCACAGCAGGGGCGCAGCGAATGCTAGCTGGCATAACTGCACCTCAATTGTATCAGCGCATTGCTCCTGGATTCCTTCTGTAAATAAGAACTTATTTTCCCTCTGAGGAAACTTTGGAGTCTCAGAGAATGTCTCTGTTTCTGCTTTCTGAAGAAACACCGTTTTTACCTGGAAATGGCTTTTTCTGCTTTAGTCTGTTTCCTCCTTTTCTTCCAAGCAGTTAATAATCTATAAAATGCTGACATGTACTGAGGAGCTTTTATTTTAAAGAACTGATTTTTAATGTGAATCGCCAAAAATGTTTGCTGAGGGAATCTGGAGTTTTTATATTTAACTCTCACTGAACAGATTTTATTTCTTTGTGAAATGAATTGACCAGATCAGCCATTGGGCTCTTGTAGACCCGGGTTTCAAAATAATTCAAGAGCACATTCCCAAAGTTAAGTGACAACAGAAGAGCTCCTTTTGACCGATAAATAAACAGAAGTAGAAACTAGGGGCTTTTTATTTCCTGGGTCTTGTATTTTCTGAACCTGGAAATTCCAGCTAACTTTTATCTTTGAAAGAAGTGGATTACCTTGTTTATCTTATGCCAGCCGCTTTGTATAAGCACTTTACTCCTTGGAATTTAAAAAACCGCATAAAGATCACTTCAAGTTCAGGCTGGTCCTGCGACTTACCTTGTGTAGGAATACAGTACAAAGAGTCTATACTTCTGAGTTTGCCTTTGAAAACATTCCAAGGAAATACTTGAAAATGAGTACTTTTCTATCACAGTTGGGTATATTCAATGCAAAAATGGTGAACTCTAGTTAAGGTGAAGTAGTTAGAAGATTATGAATAAGTAATAATATTTTACATTTCTTACTCTTCTGCACTACCCTTATAGACCCATAACTTTGGTAAAATACTATTATTTTTGTGTATATCAGTTTTTATTTCTTTTCTCCATTACTCTTGGCCAGTCACTGATGTTCTTGGCTCCCTGACTATTCCCCCAGGGTTGCTTAGCTGAGAACGGTTAACATTGGCTAGAACATTTGATTTAGCTATGCGTCACGTAGAGAAAATTCTGGCATTGGAAAAATTACATGATAATTATTATGCCAGAACTACAGGGGCAAATTGGCCCAAAAGGGGAAAGAGAAGCAAAGAACTCATATGGAAGATTACAAGCAATGTTCATGTTTGTGACAACCAGAAAAAAAGGAAGAAAGAAAATCCCAAATAATTCAGCATGCAGTTTATGAGAAACTCGATTTTTTGAGGGTGTTATTTAGTTGTTTTGTGAGTGGAGGGAGAGCCACTGTGTGGCTCAGCGCCTGGAGAAGTAGTGTGCATTGAAAAGTTAGTCTGTGCCTACAGAGGGCCTGCAGCCTAGGCACAGCTTTATCTTAACGCCTCACAGTTTTCGCATTTAATCCTCACAAGGAGTTAGGTGCTGCTTTAGTTTTAAAAGAAGAGGGAATAGAGGCAGAGTGATTTAGGGAGCGTGTCTGTTTTGGAAGGACTTGTGAGATTCACCCCCAAATTCATATATTGAAGCCCTAACCTCCAAAATATTTGCAGGTAGGACCTTTATGAGGTAATTTAGGTGTTGAGGTCCTAGGTGATCCATGAATCCAACAGGGCTGATGTCCCTAGAAGGAGAAGAGACCCCAGTACTGGGAAATCAGAGTAAAGGCACTGAGGACACAGCAAGAAGGCAGGCTTCTGCGAGCCAGGCAGGGAGGTCTCGCTAGAAAACAGCCCTGCTGGAGCCCTGACCTTGACCTTCTGGCTTCCAGACCTATGAAACAATGCATTGCTGGTGGTCGAGCCACCCAGGCTGTGGGATTCCTCCAGGCAGCTCTGGAGACAAATGCACTGCCTAAGGCAAGGCAAGAAGGGAGCTGGAGACCCAATCTGGGCACCCACTCCTTGTAAGGCACCTCCCAGGACTGCTCTGTACAGTCTGGGGAGCTCTTCATTCCCAACTCTCCTTCAGTGCTCTGTTCTTGTGCTTCTGAACATTTGATTTAACCTCCTGTACCATCATCAGTAAAGTGGAGGGCAAACAGTCCCCGCAGGAAGGGCCAGAGGAGACATGTATGTAGATGCTTTCCAAACTGTTAAATCACAGTGTAAGTGGTGCAGCATTATAGACATTAATGACCTCAAAACTTTACCCTAACATAATGTCGTTTCTCAGAGGTAAGTTCACAGAATCTCAGAGGTTTCTGGGTGATGTCTGAGGGAAATCCAGGTTGAAATGGGGAGTGGGGGGATGGGATTTAGTAGAGGACATGTGTACCTCACCTGCTACTCCATTCTCCACTTTCTCATCTACGCACTTTACTTAAGCATTTTTTAAAGAAAATAGTAGTAAAACTCACAAAACTATTTATTAGAGATTCAAATAATTCAGTTACTTAATTGAATTAAATACAGCCATGTGCTAATTGCTATGGAGAGTGAAAAGTAAGGCACCAATCACCTCTTGAAAAATGGTAGAAAGGAATATACCACAGTGAGGGGAGAAAAGGGAACATACCACAGGGGGAGTCAGAAGACTGAGATTCAAGTTCTTTGCCTTTCCTGGGATCTGTCCCCACAAGCCACTGGCTTAAGTTTATTTTTTAAATTTAATTCTTATTTTTTGAAACTGTCTTGATATTATCGACTTGGTTAAATACCAATTATATAAACCTACCATAATGATGAAAGTTCTCCAAGTAATACTTTTAATAGCTGGGTTTTTACGTTGATTTGTGTGGTGATCTGATGAGCCCCATAAATCCTGCTTTCTTTGATCAAACCCCCTCCTCACAATTCTGCCCGTGAGCTAGTGCTGTGACTGGGACCGCCTGTGCTCATCGAGCTTATGAGGGGAAGAGAAAAGAAAGGGAACTCCTGGCTCTGATACATGCTAGGTGATCGAGTGACTTGTGCTCTTTGTATTGTCATCCATAAAATGGAAATAATAATACCCATTTTCCAGGGATTTTACCAGGAAATAATGGATGATACTCTGTATAATAAAACACGAAGTAGAGAGCACTTTAATACAAGGCAAACTGCAAAGCACTACAGCAGTGAGAAATGAAAATAGCAAAAATGGGACGGAGGACAATGTTAACTTCATCCAGGATGGCGGCAGGAAATGAATCATCAAAGACTTAATAGAGAAGGTGACGCATGACTGAGGAACGAGGAGGTTCTAATAAAGCACTTGAGTTTTGCATCAGAGGGGGGGGGCACTCCTCACTAAAACGTCACTTTATAAGGACAAAGATTTCATTGTTTCGATCATAGCTATATTTCCTGTGCCTGTTACAATGTGTGGTCCTGATTTGCACTCAGCAAATACTGGTTGAATGAATAAAAAAGTGAATGTGTAAGTGAATATATAAGTAGATGAATAAATAAGTGATTGAAGGAACAGGAGAGAGGCCACGAGAAGAAATTTTGGTAAAAGTACGGACCAAACAAAGCGTCGTGCTGATGTGCAGGACATGGGCTCAGGAGGCCCAGTCCTCGGCTCTCAGGGTAAGGACTCCAGTGAGCAGGGCTTCTGTGGCCAGAGAGACTCCGTGTGGGCTGGCCGACTTCAGGCTGCCACCTGCACGCGTGGCTGATTACACAGTTTCTAAGTTTATGAACTGAAGCCCCTAGTTCTAACATCTTTAATTGAAACCGAAAGGAAAATGCTGCCTGTTAAAACATGAAAATGAAGCGCCTTGAGTCAAGCATGGATCTAATCACCACAAAATTCTCCACGCATTGTAAGCCTCTGACAGGATATGACACACAATGGCAAGGAGGGAAAAAGAATGTGTTTGTCATTAGCACGAAGACGGAAACCATGGAAATCATCAGGCACATTTAATTCAGATC
>PVIC010053981.1:0-11706 GCA_004025085.1 Thryonomys swinderianus
AGTGTCTTTAATATGTCCAACACATTTCTCATGCTCCAGTGGGTACCTGGTCTCTAAGAATCTTCTCTTCCAAAAGCTCCCTTTGTTGCTGCAATTCTGTTCACCTTCCTTCCATCCAATAGCTGCATCCACCTCCACAGCAGCATAAGTGACAAGCCACAAACCCCACAGCACTTGGTGTTTAGTTTCTCATTACCACACAGTCCATGAGTGTGTGTCACTGCTCAAAGTGGCTTCTCGGTCTCATCAGTTGTTTTAAAGCTCAGCTGTCTGATGAAGAACTCCCACAGCTGTTCAGTCCCCTCAGGAGACCGTGACAGTGACAGGACAGGAGGGAGAAGAGAGACCTGGTGGTATCCACAGGCAGAGAAAGCTCTTGTGCTTTAAAAAACCAATTCCAGGCCTCCAAATTCAATGGTCAGAGTAACATACAGAGTGAGCTAATGCCCTGTGCACTGGAGCTAACCCTAGTCACGGCCAAGGAGTTAGAGAAGTGGACGGAGAAACGGTCTCAGTGGCTGCACTGATTGCTGCCTCAGGCCAACGAGGCAGGCAGCAGAGAACTACCAGTGTGCTGCCCTTGGGCAGAAGAGCAATCTGGCTACTGCTTCACTTCTGCTTTCTAAATCACAGGGAAAATGTCTTTGTGCACTAGACAGGAAGAAAGACAAAGGAATTCTACAGGGGAGCTCAACAGACACGACAGACACCCGCCAGCCTTCTCCACCTGGGATCCTCTTTTAAGCACTTATCGTCCATATAAAGTAACAGCAAAATCACAGACGCTTTATGCAACCAAAACCAAATGGACCCTCTCCCAAAAGAGACCACAAAGTCCCTTTTTCTACCTCTGGATGATGGTGATTCTTCTTTGACTTGAATCACCTTGCACTTTGATATCCTGCGACTTAAATCTGAGAAATAAAGTTAAGTGCTGTTAACCATCATATTTTAGATGACAGGAAAATGGAAGGACTAGAAAAAATTGGTTAAAGCATACATGAATGTGCAGACAGCAAAATAAGAAAGAAATAAGCATAACAATTAGTCTTTATTTCTACAGTTGGTGATGTGGTCTTACAACTATGATTTTGTACTATGTACTAAAGTATGTTTATGTAATTTGTATCTCCTTTCCTTTCCACAAGCTGCTTGCTTATGTATGGTGATTTGGTGACCCATGCTTTCATTTCTAGAGTCTGGCCATTAGCCTTCTACCCTAGATTTGGGTGTGATCTTTCATTCTTTCAATTACAGGACATGTGAGTACTGAGCAGCATCGCAGAAGATCTCATGCATTCCATCTTCCCCTTTATAATTAGATCAGATTGATATAACAGACTAAGGTAATGTCCTATGGAATGAATGTGCAGGACCTGTCAGGTGAAAGCAAATAGCTTCTGATTACCTCACAGAGAAAAGAAAGTGTACAGAGAAAAGGAATCAACATCTGTATATCAAGTAGCAAATGTGCTCATTTTCTCCAGCAAAGAACCCACATTTCAGTAACAGCCATAATTACAGAGATCACCTGATTAAGTTATAGGAGTCCAACTTCACTCTCCAAATGCCATCTCTTTCTGTCAAATAAGCAGACTTCATGAGATGTGTCTAGGAACCACCACCTTGGCATCTGTGATGTTCTTAAGGATGAACTCATCACTCAGGTGACACAGTAATGCTTTCGTTTACTACTTTGATAGAGGCAATTAGAGTGGTATCCACGTGGCCTTCAGTAGAGCCTCTCCTTTGCAGTAACAGATTTGCTTCACAGGTCAGATGACAATTGTGAGAATCCTAAGAGTTGCTGAGGATGTCTGGCCCCCAGCTCTTAACTAGGGAAGAGCAGGTTCGGGGAAACACCAGACTGTGTGAAAAGGACCTACTGCAAAACAAGGACCACCTGACCTCTCTGAACCCTTATTTTGAACCACAGTAGTTAGTATCAGGTTATACTTCTTATTCAATAGTCCCCAATAAATGTGATTATCCCCTTCTTCAGGGCATATATACCCTATAAATGGTCACAGGTTATTTTGGGGTATGATTACAACTCTCTAGTATATGTGTGTATACATATATGTATATTATACACACTCATATATACATGTTTTATCTATATATACATATGCATATACACACTACATATATAAATATAGGATGAAAACTCTGGACGTGGTGATGCTCACCTATAATCCCAGTACTCAGGAGGCTGAGACAGGAGAATCCTCAGTTCAAGGCCAGCCTAGGCTACATGTGGAATTCAAAAGGCCAGCCTGAACTGTGTAGTGAGACCCTGTCTCAAAAAAACTATATCTAAAATAAACATGTATATATTAATATTATATAATATTAATATATTATATATAAAATAAAATATATTATATATAAAATAAATTCTTCCTCATCCTTCTCATCTTTAAAAGCTATGTAAAGTGCAAAGTCTTGAGTATGATCCCTAGTACCCACCTCCCCCCAAAGAAAAAGTAAAAGAAAGAAAGAAGAGCTTTATAGCAAGGTCTTTGCTTTAGGGATATAGACCCCCTCCCAAAGGATTTTGGGTCTGTGAAATTATTCATATCTAGTTACAGTCAAGGTGGCACGGGTCTCTGCTGTGATGATTTTAAGTCAGGCTTTGGTTCACCAAATCTAAAGCTTTCCTGTTGATATGCCTATCACTTTCAATTCTTGGAATACCAAAGGGTGAAGTGTGGTGGTACACACCTTTAGTCCCAGCCCTCAAGAAGCTGATAGGAGGATTGCCACAAGTTCAAGACCAGCCTGCACTACATATGAGACCCAGTTTCAAAAAAACAAGCAACAAACCGGGCGTAGTGGCTCATGCCTGTAATCCCAGCACTCGGAAGGCAGAGACAGGAGGACTGCTGAGTTTGAGGCTTGCCTGGGCTATATAGTGAGCTCAGAGCCAGCTTGAACTACAAAGCGAGACCCTGTCTAAAAAAAAAAAAAAAAAAAAAAAAAAAAAAAAAAAAAAAAAAAAAAAAAAAAAAACAAGCAACAAATACCCAATAAATGGAAAGCTTTTATTCTGATTATTCTGATCACTGCTTAGGCACTGTTGACCACTATGGTAATCAAGCCTTCCTTATCTTTGTGGATTAAATACAGCCAACTGACCTCCGTAACACCAAGGTCTCAATACTCTCATCTCTTGAGTTGAGAAAGCCAAGTCGCTCACACAGTTACTTCTGGCTCACAGAGAACAGTCACCTCGGCACTCAGGAGGGTGCCAGGGCTACCTTCACAGACGCACTTCCCACAGCCTCAGTGACAAGAGTAGAAACACTCCGAGTGTGGACAAGCAGGAAAATCCACTCTTTCTCATCCTTCTCACACAACCTCAGCAGCAATGATACTTGGGCTGCACTGTTCTCCGCCTGGGATGGCCGTCCTACGCACTGCAGGGTATCTGGCCGCATCCCAAGTCTCCATCCCAGGCGCACACCAGTCTCTCTGTCCTCCCACACCCAGGGCAACAGCCAAAAGTGTCTCTAGATATTACCAAATGGCCCTCAGGAATAAGACTGCCCTGGGGGAGAACTACAGGTCTACCCAAGGAAGTGCTAGCATCTCAACAACATTTAGTGAGTTGACCTTTTGTTCGGGGTTTCAATCATTCCTAGACAAGGATGCTTCCACTGACAAAGTAGTCTCAGTAAAACATGGGGGTTCAAGGACCCATTTAATTGATATCTGTCCACAAGTTCCTATCCCAATTTTCAGGGTCCTTTTTCCAAAGCAGTATGCTAACTTTAAAAAGACAGACTTTGTGAGGTCGCGAATGTGTGTTGTGATTAGCCACTCACAGGAGGAGACCTGTGTGAGGCTCCCAAAACTATGGCCTCATGGTTCTATCAGTTATGAGATTCCTATATGTAATAAGATGAACGCTCAGAACCATGAATACCTGTGGAAAAGGGTAAGGACTATGGTTACCTATAATAATTTCAGATGCCCACTCTAAAATTTTGTTAATCTGCTCATTTAAGTTTTATGTGCTATTCTTCAGGCATTTTATGTTTCACTATGAAAATAATGTTGAAAGCAAAAGAAATGCCTAGAGATAATTTGCAAAGGAGACAAAAACAGGAAAACCAATTAGACTATGAACTGGGCCTGAATTAAGGCAATGAAAATAGATATAAAGAAGTGGATTCTAGAACTACAGGATGATTTGGGACTAAGGGACTAGGAAAAGGAAGGAGGAAAAATCAAAGATGATTCCTAGGTGTCTGGTTTATATGGATGGATGGAGGGCTCTGCCTTTTACTACTATAGACAAAGAGCAGGTTTGCTGGGAGGATAAGTACTTATTAGAGAAAATAGTAATAAATAGCATTTAATGACTACTTATGATGTGCCAGGCACTCTTAATTGGTTCACATATCATTACCTCACTATATTTAATAAATATCTATTTTGATACCACCTAATATACTGGAGTACAATTCAATACCTTTGGGACTTGAAAGCATCAGATTTTACAACTTTAAGAGCACAATCTCTAAAAATACTACCCTTACTTTTGATGCCAGCTCTGGTATGATCCAAAAAGCTCATGAACAATAAAGAAAACTCCTCTTACTACAGATATTCCAGAAGCTTCAGACAACAAAGCAGCAGATGTGAATGAAGTGCAAACGGAGTGAGACCCTAACTTCAGGATGTACCAAGATTAAGATTAAAAATACTGGATAGATGGGGCCAGAGGGTTAGTTCAGTGGTTCCGGTGCCTGCCTTGCAAGCGCAAGGTCCTGAGTTCGATCCCCGGTTACCACATATAATGCTGGGCGTGGAGACTCACGCCCACCAACAATCAACACCGCATACCACAATGCCAGACGTGGTGGCTCACGCCTGTAATCCCAGCACTCGGGAGGCAGAGACAGGAGGATTGCTGAGTTCGCAGCGGCTTGCCTTGGCACCATAGTGAGCGCAGGGCCAGCCTGAACTACAAAGCGAGACCCTGTCTCAAAAAGCAAAAAAAAAAAAAACATACTGGATAGGTGACTCAGTTTACCAAACATTTATTCAATGTCCACCTGTGCTCAGTATCCTGAGAAGGTAGGAACTAGGCAAGTGGAAATAATTATGTGTTAAAAAGCTGAAGGTCATGGAAATAGGTTTTATAAATTCCTCTGAATCTGAGAATGTATTGATTTTTTAAAAAAAGCTTGTTCTTTGGGCATCAATTATAACTGCAATGCCATCTCAGGAAATGCTACAGATTTCAGCCTTCCTTTGTTATCACTTGGAAATAGAGAATTAGTGACCTTTATCCTCTGTATACTTTATGAAGATAATAACAAGCAGTCTCAGAAAGAAGAAAAGGGAAGAATTTGGTTTAGACAACTAGATAGCAGATACCCTGATAACCAAGAAGGGTGTGAGTTAGTGTTTAAATCTGAGATAACCTCACCTTGCTTTTAGCAGTGAAAATTTGCTGACATGCAGAAATTCATAAAAGCATCTCCCTTCTTTTCTGCTTATCTCCCCTGGCTTCTTCTCTATTTTCACATGGCCCTAGGACCTTAGGAAAGCCACATGTAACATTTGCCTAAATTGCCTAAATTTGTAGTTCATTTATAGCTCAGGAGGTTGTAAATACCCCGAAGCAGAGATTAGATCCATTAATTGTGGGGAGCCAAAGGGCAACCACGCCCAAAGATGGCGCTGAGGATTGGGCATTGCCTGATCAGCTGGCTTGCTTCCGTGATACGGCCGCACGACCCCGCAGAGAGATGCAACCACGGAGCACGGGTTTGAGCCTTATTGTTATTACCACCACCACCTGTATAGGCGCTTGTATATCTTTCCATGGGGGCCCTCCCACCGAGCACGGGTGATGTCGATCAAGGCCTGTGATCAGCTGCTGCATGCGGAACTCGTGGAACCTGGGTTGCCACGTGTCCTCCAGGCATTGGCCTGTGGATATATATGCTGGGAGATGCTTGTAAAGAGAGAGTTTTGAGAGCTTTGGCTCGGGCGCGCGTTCCTGAATAAACAGCAGAAAGAAGAGCTCGCGGTCGTGTCTTCCTTGCGGGTCAAGGGGGAAGCGACAATTAATCTTTGTTTTTCTTAAAATACTGAACTCAAGAAGATATCTCCTAAAGTGAGAAATTTTTATTTTTTAAATACAGGGTCTTATTTTGTAGTTCAGGCTGGCCCTGAGCTCATTATGTCACCCAGGCAAACCTTGAACTCACAGCAATCCTCCCTCCTCTGCCTCCTGAGAGCTGGGATCACAGGCCTGAGCCACCACGCCCGGCATTTTGGTATGTGGTACCAGGGATCAAACTAACAGGAAGATGAAGTCCAGTATATAGGGAAAGGAAAGACATAGGAGTAGCTGAAAATATGCTGCGGTCTCAATCTCGACCACTGTGCTGTTAATTATATAGACCTTTCTCCTTTGGCACAGGTTGTTATTTAAAAAGTTGTCATCTGTCCCATCATGAGGCTCCTCTGTTGTTCCAGTGAGTGTACTTATTTGGTCAATAGTACCCTATGTGGAAAATAAGGAAGGAATTGACTATTCAGGCAGCTAAATCAAATGAAGGTCAAGAAAACTGAGAACACCCAGCACAGAAGTAAATCATCCTGTCACATCTTAAATTGCACAAAGACAAGATATTTCTAACTAGGCTACTGGAAAGAATCTACTTTCCCAGTATACAATTAAAAAGTCTTAAAAATGTTTCATTAGGAACTGGCTCTTGTAAAACCTAGCAGGTTATCCAATTTTGTAATCTTACTAAGAACAATAATATACTCCTGGTTAAAAACAGCAATGCAATGCATGAATTTGTTAAAAGTAGCTAAGCACACCAGCCCGCAAACTATGTTTACATCAAGCTACTAAATCACTGTGATCTCTAACTGTGATGTGTCACTTTGACTTGTGTAAACACACGCTGGCAAATTCGTCATGCTCTGAGTGTGTCTGTGAATGACTGACACGTCGGCTGCAAACTGAGGAGGCAAGAACCGCTCTGAGGCGGGTGGCACCAACGGGCTTGTAGTCTGGAGGAAATCACAAGGGGAAGAAGGAAGTTTACCCTTCTTTTCCTTTGGCGGCGCTCTGGTCTTTGGACCGGCCTTGGGACGTCGTCTCCAGCCCTTCAGGTTTCCCTTGCAGACTTCCCTGCAGACTTTTCAGAGCTCCAGGCCTCTGACCTTCAACTGGATTTTTTAGCCCTCCAGCGGGCAGTGGCCATTTTCCATTTTTCGGTATCTGATTCCAGTGGTGGCTCCTGGAAATCTTCCACTTCCAATCCTGTCAGCCTACCTAGTGAATTCTTGATGTAATCATAACATTTGCATGCCATGGCTTGGAAACGATTTGAGCGGCCCCTCCTCTCAAAGGTTATGTGTTGGAAACCTGGTCTCCAGGGTTGCAGTGCCGAGAGGTGGTTATACCTGGAACATGCCGCAGCCTGCCCCAGTTTGGTCACTGGGGTCCTATCCTGGAAGTGACTCAAGCAGAGCACACAGAGCAGATCGTTGTAAAAACAGGGAGCCTGAGCCTTGAGTTACTCTCTCTAGATCCACATCCCCTTTGTCATTTCTCCCTTGGGCACATGCTGTGACCCAAATGCCATTCACCATGTGACACCGCCCAAAGGTCCTTTATTAGACTGATCAAAGCCAGCACCTGCCTTTGGACTTCCAGAACTGTGAGCTAAATAAACAGTTTTTCTTTGCAAAATAATCAACCTCATTATTTCATTACAGAAAGAAAATACAATGCATAAGTACACTTCACATAGAAATCTAAATTTGTGTAACACGAATTAGAGAATGATTAAATGTTCTTAACATTACAAAAAAGCTCACCCAAATCTCACTCTTAAAATTAACCTCCTGTACTGGGTTTGGCATGATTTAGTTGATTCAGTTTTTTATTATATTTTCAAACTACAGGAGTTGAGTGTGGTTGGGGAATCCTTGTAAAGTTCTGTAAACTCACTGTGTTCCCAGTAATGTATACTGAATAGAAAGGAGAAGAGCTACAGAAATCCCCGAGCACTTAACCTCAGTTTATCCAATCACTTCACTCTGATCTGTTGTAAACAGGATGATCCTATGTTTTTAACCTTCTCCAACATTCTTTGATAATGAATGAGAAGTGAAATCACCTAGGGAGGATGGGAAATCTAACTAGCTCATTTAGAGTTATGTGACTCTTACTTACTTACTATTAAAACATTGAACTTTCAATTTTTCAAGTGAAAACTTGTAAGTGATGTTAATTTAGTCTCCATTTTAATATCAGAAGGGATCTAACTTAAGGTGCAGAGTTGCTGATCTTATCTCAAGTCTCAAGAGCACCTGAAACAGAAATGATAATTTGAAGTGTCATTTTAGAAAAATTCCTACCATTTAGAGGATCAAACCATTGGAAATGAAGCTAGGGAGTGTCTGGATTTAAAGAGAAAAGTGCTGGGCTGGAGAGGGGTACAGCATTTGCTGGCCTGCTCAAGGCCCTGGGCTCAATCCCCAGACACACCAAAGAAAAAAGGGCTTATTAAAAGGTAATAAGTTCTAAAATAAGGCAGAGAGGTCAGGTGTTTAATGCTGAATGAGAAAAGTGGTCTTCAGTGTCACACAAAGGCCACAGGGAGCTGGCAGGCAAGGAGGAGTGATAAGATAGGGAGTATGCCACCCTGCAGAGAATGGCACTAAAGTAGCTGCC
Source organism: Thryonomys swinderianus (assembly GCA_004025085.1). NCBI lineage: Eukaryota > Metazoa > Chordata > Mammalia > Rodentia > Thryonomyidae > Thryonomys > Thryonomys swinderianus. The sequence continues at coordinate 8,717 of PVIC010053981.1, forward strand.
TTTCAGTTCTAGCCAAATGCACCTCCATGCAGCAATGTGGGTCTAGTGCTGTAAATCTCACTTTTCAATCAGATAATTAAAACTTTTTTGTTCTTTTTTTTCCCCCAGTGCTGGGGTTTGGGCCCAACACCTTCTATGTACCAGACAAGAGCTATACCCTTATCCTAAAACTTTTTATTTTTAAATATAAACTAAACTAGTTTATCAGGAAAATTTTTTAAAAAATATTCACAGTTAGTAACAGGAGTAAAAAAAAATCTATAGGAAGGTTGCAATATATGGACTAATCTATGTTTTGGGCTAGTTTTAACTTCATACTACTTGGCATAAATATCTTAAAATGAAATGCTCAGCATTTCCTAGGAGATCCAACCATATGAATATTAGCTACTCCTAGAAACAGACTAAAGACCTAGAAATGGAACTTGGAGTGGTAATGGGAAAGTAGACAGAAAATTATAGAACTAAACAGACATCAGAGAGATTAGTATCTCCAGTACCTTGTGTCAAGAATTAACAAAATTAAACATCACTAGTTTCTTCTTTTCCTTCCTAAATTTGACTGCCAGAGTTGGCTGTTATGTTGCAGCATGGGGAACTCATCACTGACTAAGTATGGTTTCTGAGTCTTATTACTATATATTACACTGGTAGGGTTATACCACCACATCTATTTAGTAACTAGAAAAAATCTGGAGAAAAATGACCACAAAGACAGGAACTGCAAAGCAGGTTGGTGGCCAAAATGAAATAGGAAGACCAGATAGATTAAATCTTTTCTCTGGAAATGACGTGCTAAGGTCAGCAGCTCTTGAGAAGTGATCCTATTGAGGATGGGCAAAGTGAAATGTGACTGGCACAGTGAAGAATCACTTTTAAGGGCCAAGGATTTAGCTCAGTGGTGTTTTGCCTACCTCCAAGCCCAGGGTCCCAAGTTTGATCCCCAGTGCCACAAAAAACAAAACAAAAGGAAAAGAAACACTTTAAAAGACAATCAAGCCGGGCGTGGTGGTTCACGCCTGTCATCCCAGCACTCGGGAGGCAGAGACAGGAGGATTGCTGAGTTTGAGGCTTGCTTGGGCTACATAGTGAGCTCAGAGACAGCCTCAACTACGAAAGAGAGATCCTGTCTCAAAAAAAAAAAAAAAAAAAGACAAGAGGACTGTTTTGCTATGAAAAAGAACATTATTCCCTTTCTTTTCTCATTTGTGACTCATACAAAACATATATCTGACTTACCTGAACAATATCTTTTTTTAAAAAGTATAAAAGACTTTGAGATAATCTTAAAATTCCATCTAACTGATATGCTCAGGTTTACCTAAATATCTCCATTCTCTAAATTGTAGAAGACAGGACAATTGTAGAAGACAAGCCCATAGGGTGTGTGGCCATCACAGGCCAGTTGTTAAATTGGGGCTGCGGTAGGAGGTGCTGTGAGGTAGGTGGGTCTCTGACCTACACTTTGAGCTCTCAGCTTATAACACAATTCCCATGAGGAAATCTTCGTCTTTTGTTCAAAGCGCCTGAACAAAACTCACCTCTGAACTAACAGAGATGTTAAGAGACACGTGGCACAAAGGGCACAGACAAAGCAGTTCTTGCACAGTCTCTTAGGCTGTCGGTCATCTGGACGCGAGCGAGTCAGCATCCACCGCATTGAGCAGGTAGAGTTCAGGCTGCGCAGTCAGTCCCAGGTGGTACTGAGGACGAAGAGAGGGGAGAGAGTCAGACTGACTGTTAAGTAGATAAACACTGGAACGGACACTTAAAACAACTATCATTAGCTTATTAATTAGGCTGTTTTCAGTATCGCTATATTTTATTTCAGAAAAGGAGCAGCTTAGAGATATCTGGTTTCTAATGTTTAAACAAGGAACGGACAACCAAGTGTGGTGGCGCATTCTTATAATTCTAGCACTTGGGAAGCGGAGGCAGGAAGCTCACCAAGAATTTGAGGACAGCCAGGGTAACATACAGAGTTTAAGACCAGTCACATTCATAGCAAGAGAGTCTCAAACAAAAATAAAATAAGAGTAACTGAGAAAGTTAAGGGTTGAAATTGTGTCAAATTCCCTCAGTAAAATTAGCCCTCAGTCTATCCCTGGGCACGCTGCTTCACAATGGGGCTTCAGATCAGGACAACATGGGCAAGCATGCACTGGGTGCTTTTGTATTCTAGGACCGTGTACTGGATATCAGACTTTAAATGATCTAAATCCTGATCCTTGTAATCCTGGTCCCACTGGCACCTGAGCAGAAGAAAAAAAAAAAAAAGCCTCACTAAAAAAGTAATGTACAGAGAGACAGAGATGATCTATGGGTCCTAGGTGTTCACCACTATATTTCAAAACTACCTCACATGTTTGTAAAGCCTGTCCACACATCCCACTCCTGGAAAACTGAATCAGACGGCATTGGGATCTATGAAGCTATGTCTTTCTGGAACAAAGTCGGACAGTCATTGATTCTCATTTTAGCCCTTCTTATTACTCAGGGCTCTGGCATATTACTGCACCTAAATACAAAGCCTGTAAGTTAATGCAGAAAATAGATTATAAAAACAATTAGCCCCATTACAGTGTAGTAGAAAAGGCATGCAGTTGGGCTCAAGCCCAAATTTTTCCTTCCTGTGACCCATTCTCTTAAGAGCTTATTCCATTTAAGTGTAAAATGGGAATAGCCTCTACATTTGAAAATACTAGGGACGCTAATATACTACCTCATGTTAGTTTCCAATAAATATAGTTTTTAACACGTAACAAATTGCCCTGTATAGCCTCACAGGAATGCCGCAAAGTCTGTGTGAGGACAGCATAGACGGGGAGGTGCCCAGGAGCAAACCACCCCAACCAGTGGACAGGGAAGATACTGAGCGACAGTGGCTTTAAGGCGGGGAAACAGCCCTTCAGATCAACTTGCTTCCAGGTTTTAAAATGCAGGATTTAGGGACTAATAGTAACTGTCAGACACACTGGCAATTCATTGAA
>PVIC010053982.1:0-11643 GCA_004025085.1 Thryonomys swinderianus
AAGATATATCTCCAGACATTTTTTTTTAAATTTTGACACAAAGTTGTGTTAATTGCCCAGACTAGATTTGAACTTGTTTCCTGTCTTACTCTGCCAAGAGCTGCAATTACAGGCTTATGCCATGGTACCTTGTGAAAGTTACTTGCTTGGATTTAAAAATAAATGCATTATGTAGGGCAAATGTGAGCAAACACTTTAAAATCTGCACATATGACATTGCAAATTATAAAGAGGAAATGGCTTTAGATTTTTTGGTTAATATTGTAAACCATTATCCCTCCCCGCAATTGGTATAAATGTAGCCCAAATAGGATAACATTAGGATATTTATAGGGCTGGGGATGTAGCTCAACGGCGCTGCACTTGCCTGGCAAGCACAAGGTCCTGAGTTCGATTACTGGTACTGGAAAAAAAAAAAAAGAGAGAGAAAGTATAGAATAACTATGAATACCAAATCTAAGACCACTTTTTAAAACTATTTCTGTTCTAATCCTTTAACACAAATTACTGGAATATGAATATTAAAAACGCTTGTGTTATAAAGTGAAGTGCCCTATTAACAATTATAAAAGATTATGGGATTAATATCGTTAAAATTTAAAGAAATTTAATAAAATTATAAGATAAATACTTCAATAGATAGTGACTGATTTTGTAATGAATAAGAAAAGAAACAGCAAAGTCAAGCATGGGAAAATGCTCCACTTTGTACCAGGGATTAGCATTCTTGGACACAAGATTCACAGTGAGCAAAATGCACAGGGCAGAAAACACAACAAGGCACTCCCAGAGCCACTTGAGCTCAGGGTACCCGTTGGGGCGAGTGCCCTCTGGATTCTGCCCCACATACCTCGCTTGCCCTTGTCCCAGCTCTGCTTTGCCCTAATCAGAGAAATTCCAATCACACCTGTGATACCATGGCAGTTCCTGTGACCTTCTCCCAACAGTCATGAGTTTGTACATGGTGTTCACCAGTCCTGAATCTGGCATTCCGTGTGAGCAGCAGCATATGTCCAGAGGGGTGCTATGTGACAGGTTGCCACATTTCTCTCGCTCCAAGGAGAAACTCTCATGCGAAGCTCTGCCTTTTCATTAGGTCCCACGGACAGTACACGCAGAGGCTCAGGTAATAGGGATCGGAGGCCTCCTGCCAATAGCCACAGATGAGCCATTTTGGAAGGTGTCATGTCGGCCTCAGTCAAGCCCTTCAGATAACTATAGCTTCAGCAAACATCTTCATTGTACCCTCCTATGAAACTCAGAGCCAACAATTAGCTACTTTTGACTTTCTGACCTGCAGAAACTTTGATAAAGTAAATACTTATCATTTTAAGCTATTTGTTCTGCAAAAAAAGGGTAACTAGTACAACAGCAGACTGGAGACATTTACCGTTTGTATATAAATGGAAAGGAATTCTGTGTTGACTTATCATGGAGGATAGGAGCACAGACTTGGAAATAATATTGTCTTAGTTTGAATTCTACATCATAGGTGCATTCCAGTGTGTCCTCTGAGCCTACCTGTGTTTTCTTTTTTTCTGTCTATAAAAAAAGAAAAATAATGGTATCTATACTTCAAGGATAATAGAAAGACAGAAAGAAAAAGAAAGTATGTCTAAATTTCCAGTAAAATAATAAGCACTGTGTTTGATATCAATTATTCTGGTTAATTTTTACATCCTTGTTTCTCATACAATATATTGTTAACAATGAGTCCTCCGCAGCTTTCCTTGTGTGTACACACATTCCGCCATTGCCCCAGCTGCTGTAGTGTCTGGGAATAGAGGGGGAGGGCTTCTATCCTGTTATTTTGCATCTTCAGAGGAGGACGAAATAATTCCTCCCACCTTGATGATAGGTGGGGAAAATAATTTCTTCTGGATTCTGTAGGCAGGAAAACTATCCCCTGCCACTCAGTTTCTGTTTTATGGTTTTCCCTTCTTGCTGCATCAGAAGTAATCCCAGTTTCAGTAGATAGGGTTAAATTTTTGCATCTTTCCTGTATAAAAGACTCAAGTAGGTTTTATTGTCCAAACATTTCATGCCTGCAACAATCATCTTGTTACATCCCTATAAATGAATCTTTTCTTCTCGTGTTATGTTTTTTTTTTTCCTGTGTGACCTACACGCATCCTTTTTTTCTTTAAAGGAATGTTCTTACTGCTTTGCAGATGTAATGTAGCCTGAGCTGGAGGTTGCCATGGTGATACAACCACACAGGATAACTTCAAGACTACATCTTGCTGAGATTCTTTTTTGGGGAGAATTGAGTATTGTTGTCCTTTGCTGATAGACTGTACTTAAACTTGACCCTCCCTGCCATTTCTTTTAAGAATAATTAAAGAACTTTGCTATTGGTGGATGTTCTGACTTGTTATTTTCAAAAATAGGTAACATTTATCTCTTTTTACACTTTACTGTGACCTTTTCCCCAGTGGGACATCTTTAATTTTCTCTAGACATTTGATAACCTTATATTACCTCAGACCTTTCTAACAGGAATAAATGAATTTGTTAATTCCATTCACATTGTGTTTCTCTTTTTTGAAAGAAATCATAATTTTGTGTTTGAGTTACATTATGTAGATTCAGCTGAGAAGTCATGACTGTAAAGAATTATGCTACATGAAAAATGACACCAGTGGTGGAAATCTTTGCAATTAGAAATATGTAACAAACTCATTATTTTGAAATTATAACTGTAAAAATGTAACTAGCTAACAAGTAATTCTTAAGTGTTTATGTTAAGACAACCAAAAACGTCAATTTCTACTTAAAACACTATTTTTTCTTCTCTGCCAAAAAATTTCTCCAAAGAACTTCCATGTTTTTGCTTTTAATTTTTACTAACTAGCTAACATAGTTTTAGAGTTTCTCAAAATTTTATCATCAGATTATTTACTGAGTTAGGCATCTATATCTCTAAAAAATGCAAATGCATTTCAATAATAAAACAAAAAAATGTCGTTGATATTTGTTCTGTGAAATAAATACATTTGAACTGCACAACAGTTCTCCTTGGTTTTCTTTACATGTTTTCTCTGGAACCTATATTTGTTATCTGACATCTGTCTAGTTTTTTTTTTTTTTTGAGACCAGGTCTGGCTTTGTAGTTCAGGCTGGCTCTGAGCTCACTATGTAGTCCAAGCAAGCCTTGACCTCAGCAGTCCTCCTGCCCCTGCCTCCCAAGTGCTGGGATTACAGGTGTGAGCCACCACGCCCAGCCTCATGGTATGTGGTATTGATTGCTGGTGTGCATGAGTCACCACACACCCTATTGTTGTATGTAGTTACTGGGAATCAAAGCAGGGATCTTGTGCTTGCTAGGCAGGTGTGGGAACCACTGAGCTAAATCTCCAGCCCAAAGAAAAGCTTCTTGATATTAGGGATCACCCCTAACATTCCATGGTTTGCTTTTAGACAGTGTTTAATTAGCAATTTTGTAAACAACCATTGGCTGAGAAGTTTATTTGGAACCTATTAAATAATGTATTCAAAGTTTAAGGGAAAGTGGGTTACCAGTTTTAAACTGTATAGGCCCAGAAATGTTTTGCAGTAGTTCTTTTTCAAGTTTTAGTTCTTAGGTAGTGAGGGATAATAGGTTTGTTTATGGTTTTAACAATTTTAACAATGTAAACCTAGGTTAATGGATCCATATTTTTATGAGTTTTATACTAGTGGAAGGATATACATAAGCAAATAAGCAATTTAACAAACAATGTGTGCTTCCAATGACTATAAAACAACTTGAGATGCAAGGACTGGGTGGCTATTTTATAATGAGCATTTTTCAGGAGATGCCAAACAAGCTGAGAAGCAAGAGAATCGAGGCACATGAAAATCAGAAGCAGCATCTGGAAGAGATAGACTTGAGTCTGTCTGTCTTGAAGATATAAAGATGGCCAACGTGGCTGAGCACAGAGGCCCCTGCAGAGGGCTTATTAGGCAATGTGAAGGCCGGAGTAAAAGGCCACACTGTGGATCATGGAGGATCCTTTGTAAATTTGGGGAAATGATTTGGATTTTTTTCTAAATGTAGAAGAAATAGAATGAAATGAGAACTGGTTTATATTCTGGAAAGTGGTGTTAGGTTAGAAGGTGGGGAGGAGTTGCATAATAGTTGTGGTGGGATTAGGAAGCTAGAGTTCTGCTTTTTTACTTTTCAATCTGAAGTCTTTATTCAACATCCACATGTAGATATGAGGTGGAATGTTGATGTCTACAGCATCTTAAGTATTTTAAATTAAGAAAGGAGGAAAATCTACATGTAAAGACTCTGAAAGATATCCAAAGTACATTGAACTATAAGCAGAGTAAGGATATTATTTTGATCTCTACGGACTCAATTTAAATTCTCCCAATGCTTTTCATTATGGTTTTAGATTACAGTTGGCCAGCTTTTACGTGAGTTAGGGAAGGTGCAATCAAAGCAGAAACTTCACTTTTGAAGCTGTCCTGGTTCTCCGGGTGATCACTCAGAGGCACCTATTGGGTTTTAGTTTTCCTCCAGCTCCTCCATTCCATGTCCAGCTCCTCCTTGAGATTTTAGACCTAAACAAAAAACAGATAAGTGCTGGTGTTCCAGCCCAGCTTTGCTCTGGTTTCTCTCGAGCTCTTCTTCTGGCGTGTTGGTTTAACCCCAGGATCATCAATAATTATAATAATAATGTGGATCCACAAAGGTAAGAGCTCCCTATAGATTTTTCCATCTGCTTCATGTCATGGCTCTGCCTTCGTAGCTGAACTTAACTTGCTTCTTATACTAACTGCAGATGACTTGGCTGACAACTAATTTAAAGGAATTAAATCTAACTCCTGTAAGGCATTACCTTATTTTATTATTCTGTAGCTAATAGTACAATTACTAAATTAATGATTAGTGATTCATTGGATCCAAAATGACACAATTGCTGAGACAGAGTACATGGTCACCAGGTATGGCTGCTGGTAATTCCGTATTCCTTTCATCATATTTCTGTAGGCTCTAAGAAACGTGTTCCACTTTCTCTCTTTTTGAATCTGTGGTGGACTCTAACTTGGTTAGACCAAGAGAACACGGTGAAATGGCATTCTGGAATATCCATACTAGATCTTGAAAAAGACTTTAGCTTTCATTCCTCTACCTTGGATCTTGACAACTACAATATAAAGAAATCCAGGCCAGACTATTGGGTGATTAAGACCTCCTGGAGGAAGAGGATCTGTTATAGATGAACTCTCAGCTGACTACGTTGCATGAGTGAACTTCACCAATACCATGTAGAGAGGAACAACTGAGCACTGCCTGATTACCTTGTCTAGAGGCAAGAGTGGAGACAATGTATTGTTTTATGCCACTAATTGATTAGTGTTATATAGTTACAGAAACATTGATTGATTTAGCACTATTTATGAGACATTGTTCTGTTGAATGGACAATGTTAAACTAGAAAAATAAAGTTATTTTCCCTTCTAGATACAGAAAAATAAAGTTATTTTCCCCTCTTATACAGATAAATAATGAAAATACCATGAATATCCACATGTTCATGCGATAGTATCACTGGGTGGAAGGTAACTATTCTACATCAGTGCTGGAGGAAGACATTTCTGAGAAAATGAGTTTTGAGATGAAACATGAAGGACAAAAGGCTCCAGTCCTGCAACATATTGGAGGGTTTTGGGAAAAGCAAATTGAAAAGTGAATCAGAATGTTCTAGAACTGTAGAAAAGAGTATGTGGCTGGTATTCAGAAAACGAGTAGGCAGGGCAATCTATTAGCTATCTTTTAAACATTTTTTCAGCCATATAGAATATTTCACACTATATTCTAAAATTTGAATAATGTTAGGTACATCACTGACTCATTTAATATATACTTATGCATGTGAATATAATGTAACCAACCCTATACAGTAGTTATCTTGGGGATAGTCTTAAGGAATGGTTTATTTTTAAAATCACTTAACAGATAGCGTCTGAGTTCTGTAGAAATGTGAAACAAAGTGTAATTTTCTTCAGCAATCCACTCATTTCTTTTATACCAATAGAATGATCATGAATTTATTTAGACTATATATTCCTAAATTCACGATAATTAAAGTATTATGTGGACAAATACATGAATGAAAATGAAGTGCTTTATTCTCAGTTGTGGCTTTTATAAAAATGGGTTTGCCTCATCTATGAATTCTTTCCTCTAGTCTGGCTGCCTGCAAAGACCGATGAGAATTATAAAGCTCTCAGTTAGAGGCAAATTCAATCCCGAATTATTCCATGAAGGAGATGCACAATGACATGTGTGTGAGCAAGAAATCCACTCATATGTTAAATTTGTAAAATTTAGGAACATGTAGGCTGAACTAATACAATGAATACATATATTATTTTATAATTTGAAAAGAGTATGTAAATAGCTTACATTTAATGTAGCACTATTGATTGTACTTCATATTAAGCCTAGAGTCTTTATGAAGTTTGTTGCAAATAGGTCAAGAAATTAATTGGAGTACTAGAGCAAGTGGGTATTTAATGGGTTTCATGGAACAATATATAATAATGCTGGTGACATTCATTTTAGAGTATATGATAGATCCTCAACATTCATAGTCTGCCATGCTCTCTGTCAGGAAATGCCTCTTTGTATCAAGAACTAGGAAAAACCACTGGATAATATTTTGTCAAATCAAAATTTTCTCTTTATGTTAAGTATAATAATTATTGCATTAGAGTCTTAAGCAGAGAGAAAGGCTCTTGATATTAAAATTAATAAGCTATAACACTCAGGCATTTCAAATTACACTGGTATGAACCCAGTACCATCATAAACAACATTAGAAATGTATAGTCTCAACCCTCTGTCAACCTTTAAATATTTTTGCATTCAGTTAAAATTAACCAATAACTAAAAATTATACATGCAATGCTGAGAATAAAAGTAGGCGCAATTTTATAAGGACCTGGATAAAGAAAAAAATGCAATTTAAAATCTTGATACATTGAGATAAAAATGGTAGATTGCTATACTTCCATTTTTTTTTTTTTTTTGAGACAGGGTCTTGCTTTGTAGTTCAGGCTGGCCCTGAGCTCACTATGTAGCCCAGGCAAGCCTCGAACTCAGCAATCCTCCTGCCTCTGCCTCCCGAGTGCTGGGATGACAGGTGTGAGCCACCATGCCCGGCACTGTGGTATGTGGTATTGATTGCTGGTGGGCGTGAGTCTCCACTCCCAGTATTGTATGTGGTTGCCGGGGATCGAACTCAGGACCTTGTGCTTGCGAGGCAGGTGCCAGAACCACTGAGCTAACCCTCCGGCCCATATACTTCCATGTTTTATTATGGTGTTACAATGCATTTTATGCACAGGTAATTCACTTATTCAAAAATCAGTTAGTCTGAAAGAATTATCGACCATATACTGTGTCTCCTGAATGCCCATGTGTTAAGGGTTGGTTGGCAGCCTGTGGTGCTACTGCAAAACCTTTACAAGGTAAGGGGTAAACTGAGAGTGGTGGTTTATGCTTGTAATCCCAGCCTCCCACTTTGGTAGGCTGAAGTGAAAACGTGATTAGTTCAAGAATAGACTGCACAGCCAGGTGTGGTGGCTCATGCCTGTAATCCTAGCACTTGGGAAGCAGAGGCAGGAAGATTGCTGAGTTCCAGGTTTGCCTGGGGTACATAGTGAGCTCAGGGCCAGCCTGAACTACAAAGTGAAACCCTGTCTCAAAAAGAAAAGAATAGACTGGACAATTTAGTGCCTTAGCAAGAATCTCGCACAAAATACAGATACATACAGATTTGGGGATGTACTTTGATGTGAAGGTCCACAGTCAAACACAAAAATAAAAACAACTTCTTCCCCCCCAAGTTCCCCAAATAACAATGAAGTCTAGTGGGAGGAAGTTAGATCACTATTGTGACACCATTGAAGGGGATATGGAGGCCTTGATCGTTTCTTTTTTCACGAAAGCACTCCTGAGCCAAGAATGCTCATTAGAAATGGTGAGTGCTCTCTATATTAACACATTGCTCAGCAACTGGCCAAAGCGGTCTAGATAATAACATCACCTGTACTAAAAAAACTATACAAGTCCCAGAACTAATGGTCAAGGGCTCTTTTCTGGACAACAGTTACTTTCTTGGGTGAAAGATCTGAGAGCAGAATCTCTTTGTCCACTATAGTGGTGGAAGACAGATAAGATAAAAGAATGATGTGGGAATATTATTTAAGTAGGATGGTGAGAAAGGACATTGGTAAGATGCTACTTGAGCAGACACATGGAAGCTGGCTTCAGTCATGTTGAGGAGGGATAAGGACACTCCTGGAGAGAGGAAAGATAGTAGTGAAAAATTTGTACCATAAGGATAAACTAGTGTGAGTGAAGAAAAGAGAATTATCAGAAAAAGGCAAGAGCTGAGAGTGGGAAGGAAAGCTAGTAAAATAAGGGTTCTGGTTAGTATATTTCTACAATAACCATGGAGGCTATCATGACCTGATTGACATTTTTACAAAAATCACAGAGACTGTGATTTGCAGTAAGTGTTAGAGGCAGGGTGGCGGGAAGGGGTGGAAATCAGATCCATATGAAAACCATGAACTTCTTATGGGTTTAATAAAGACAATACAGAAAATAGAGATGTCAGTGATAACTTCCCTAGTTTGTGCTCTAAGAAGTGTGCACTGGGAAAGAACAAATTTGTAGTTCTCATAGGAGATAAACTTCATTATGCATATCTTAAACTTAAGATGCTGAATAGATCATTACTTGACATACAAGTAGTCCAATACAGAAATCTTGAAGCTCTTACAAGGACAGCAGAGATTAAATCTGAGTCATTAACATCCATGTGATTGGGTGAGGTCACCTACAGAAGGGAAGCTAAACAGAGAAATGTACCTGGGATTAAAAATGAAAAACATTCCAAAATTCAAAAGTAGGGACTCAGCAGAGCTAGCAAAGTATGCAGGGAAGAGAAGTCAGGTAGGAAGCCCATCAGAAATCAGGTGTCCTGGAGAACCAAGTATGCCTTTAAGGGAAGCAATCAATTATATCAAATATTTTTAGAGGTCACATGAGGCTAGGACTGGGTATTGACTTTTGCAAATAGTAAAAAGAAAATTCATGGGAGCTTTGACAGGAGCAGCTTCACCAGAACGGCAGGGATGAAAGCTTTGCTGGCAAGCAAGTTTAAGAGCAAGGGAATTCGAATCTGCAAAAAGAGGAGCTGTGTGTGTGTGTGTGTGTGTGTGTGTGAGTGTTTATATTTCACCCTTAAAAAATTGTTTTTCAAATGTCAAAATTCATCGTGGTTTTTGGACTAGAGTTTTACTTCTTCCAGATGAATGAACTGAGAAAGCTGGTGAAGACAGTCAAAATATACCATTCTGTAGTTTTAGAATAAAGGTAGAACAAAAGAGTACACTTTCAGAAAGAGAATTTTAAAAATGAGGCAGTACTACACACTTGGAAAAAGTTGGAGAAATTTCCTTAATGCAAAAGTCTTCACCTTAGAACCCGGACCTAAATATATCAATATAAATTACACAATAAAATTATTTAGCATTCAATTTATATATATATATATATTTTTTTTTTTTTTGAGACAGCGTCTTGCTTTGTAGTTCAGGCTGGCCCTGAGCTCACTATGGAGCCCAGGCAAGCCTCAAACTCAGCAATCCTCCTGTCTCTGCCTCCTGAATGCTGGGATTACAGGCGTGAGCCACCAGGCCCAGCTCAATTTATATTTTTGTATCTACAATTAAATCAGTATAAGAAAAATGGATTGATTGATAGTTACTACAGCAGTTGTCTTGGGCTCATATTATGGCTATTAGAATACCTTCACATAGTTTCTTACTATTGAAAATGTGAAAATTTCTTAGAGATGAGGTAACGGAAGAGTTGAGCTTTAGGTAACTAGCTCAAAATCAGTTACCTAGTTTCTGACATGGACTTTGATCTTAGGCTCCTGATTACTCTAGTATGTAATATTACTTGATTCAATATTTCCAAGCAGTTTAAGAGAAAAATCATTTATGACACCAATCAAACCTCTCAGTACTTCAGAATAGATTCCAACCCAACAATTAAAGATCTAGCAATTGTAAATGTAAATTAAGGTAAGTTTTTTTTGTTTTTCTTATTCTAAAATGGTTGGCTAAATAATTACTACAATGAACCTGATTACTAGAAATGAACAACATACTGAAAATCTTCTTGTGGTCACACATATATTCTGTATACATTCTTAGTGTGAGAATCCACTTAGCATTTCTTTTTTATACACATTTAATTATATGGCTATTACCATCTATTATATATCTATATATCTATATCTATATCTATATCTATATATATATATATGGTTACAGAATTTTATACAATTCTTGTTTTTGAGAGAAATTGGCAAGGTAGAATAAACTTTAAATTGACATGTGAAATGTATCAACGATAGTATAAAATATGCAAAGATTAGTGCCGGGCGTGGTGGCTCACGCCTGTAATCCCAGCACTCGGAAGGCAGAGACAGGAGGATTGCTGAGTTTGAGGCTTGCCTGGGCTACATAGTGAGCTCAGAGCTAGCCTGAACTACAAGTGAGACCCTGTCTCAAAAAAAAAAATATGCAAAGATTATTTAGTTAAAAATAGTAATGAGTCTATAGTATGTTTATTATGAATATAATGTTAAACTGATTATGCATTCTAGAGTTTTAGCTGTGATTACTTAGCTAACCACAAAAATATATAATCTTGAGCTGAATTTATTAAGTGAAAAGTTTTCTTTTGGATTCCTGTTATTTCTTTGTGTAAAATGAGAATGAGATTTATGGTAATTTAGAATTGTGTGAAATTACAATTTTATAGAAGAAAAGGTAAAATAATTATAATATTTTAAAATTAAATTATTCAAACAATATGTGGTGATTGTTTATACTTTATTGTATATATTCTTGTATAAAATTGAATATTCGGTGTTGTTCTTAGAAAATCCTGAGAAGTTTTTTGTGAATTAACTACTGGAAGGTATTTTTATTACATCTGCTTCTGTTTGGTGAGAAAAGAATAATAGAAGTTTTAAAAATTCTAAGATTGTAGAAATCACCTTTAGTTCCCATTTGTCCTTCTTTTTAGTCATGTCATCATGGTATGTTGCTTTGATACTGAGGCAGACTCCACCTCTTCTCACCTACACATAGCTAGTTGTATTTCCAATTTTTTCATCTTAGATGAGAGGATGTCATTAAAATTTCTCAAAATCTATGTGAACGGAATGGAACTAATAACAGGTGCTACCTCTAGGACCCCACCCCCACCCCCGGGTACGTCCCACTGCATTCTTGTGCATTCATCGGCCAGAAGTAGCCTGCACGTGGAAGCCCTCAACTTCAACCCAACAAGGAGAATGAGACTTTCACAGAGGGTGACGGTGCATGAACGGAAGAACCTGCGCTTCTGACCGACCAACTGTTCACTTCAGATCTCAGTGGAGAGAGACGCTTCTGTCTTTTTCACACCACTCAGTTATTGATAATTCTTTACTACAGTAGCCTAGCCTAAGTAATACACACTGACTTGACCAAATACAATGAGAAGTGCAATGGGTCCAAGCACTTTCTAAACCTGACAGATTCAAATGAATCCATCTATACATGGGCCGCATTCTC
>PVIC010053983.1:0-11661 GCA_004025085.1 Thryonomys swinderianus
CTTCACCTGAATTTGTTGATGTAAGTAGGAATCTGAATATCAGTAATATTTCCAGTTGGTGGCTTCCATGAAGATGGGGCGACATATGTTTGATGACTGCTTGGAGTTTTAACAGCAGCATCAACCTGGTAGCCAGTGGTCACTAGACCGTCCAGGACTGACCCAGCCACTCTGCTTTCTTAGAATGGCTTAATTATACAGTGGGATCAGCTGCTGGAGATGGCCCAAGACTCCAGGGGGGCGGGGCAGAAAAGAAAGAAAATCCCCCAAAGCAGGAAGAGGAGAAAGGAAGCAGGATTAATTTGTGGTCTAACTCATTAAGACCTCCTGCTGTCGTCTTTTGCCAAACGACTGAGCCTTCACATTTTAGAAAATGATCTCATACCCCCAGCTACTCGGACTGGCTCTCTTGATTTTACAGAAATCATAACAACCCCTGGGAGTCGTTAAAACTCCCGGAGCGTGTAATTTGCTCTGAGTGGAAAAGGCCTCCCCGAAGAGAGAGGCCCCAGGGCACAGGGCTTCTGCTCGGCTCTCTTAGGCTGTTAAACTGCCCCTTAGAAATGGCCACGGGCCATTGAGAGTTCCTCTCGCCTCCCTCCCTCTTCCCTCCTTCTCCTCCCTTCTGTCTCTCTGCAGTTTGACCCTTCCCGGCCAGGCTGCGGGGCTGAGGGTAGAGACAGTCCGTCCGGGCGTGGTCCTCCCGCTGGTCGGGAAGCCTCTGCCTTTCCGTCTCCCAGTTGCCTTTCTCGCTCTGCTTTGTGCTGCTGCAGACCACGTTCTGGCAGGAGCCTCAAGGCCATGCGCTTCCTGGCTGTCAGCTTCGCTCCTCAGCAGCAGTGATTTCCTGCGTGCCCGGGGCCCCAGCAGCGCCCATGCCAGCTGGCTCTCCTTTCCTGAGGTCCGATTCCAGGTCCTTCTCCTCCTGCCCCATCCCTGGATGCGGTGGTTGCTGGACCTGGTGCCCGAGGGCCTCCTTTTTATTTCAGCCAGTACCCATTTGTCCAATTCCTTCGGTTCAGTTCTTTTCCACGCAGATTCCTGGTGTTGATTCATCTTCTCTGACTAAGATACATCGGAGTAAGAAGATCCAAAACTGGATACATCTGCAAGCGCTGGCCTCTGACTCCTACCCACTGCTGCTCCCGCCTCTGTCTGCAGCCTGGCACCCAAGTAACAAGTCGGGTAGGATCGGCCCCTCAAGTCACATTCTCGGGCTGCAAAGTCCCACACTTTGTCTTAGGGGTGACTGGGGACTTCATCCCCGGTTAAATGACTTAGGAAGCATCGGCCCTGGCCCAGGGGACTATAGTAGCCTCAGCCCCGTAAAACAAGGTCTGGTTAACGCCTTCCTGGAAGATTAGAGAACGGGCGCCTTTGCAAGTCGTGGAAACTCACTAGCCGTTTTCATTTCTGCTGGAAATCAATTTCTCTAAAACTAGAACATAACACTTAAAAAAAAAAAGAACTTCGTTTGCTGATAATTTCATTTTAAAGAAGGAAGAGGAAGACACAAAAGGACCTTCTGTCCTAGACCTAAGCGTGACATCTTGGGGACAAGCGATTATCGAAGCAGTAGTGGCGCTCCAGGGAGCTGGAGGGTGGTTTTCACACGCAGGATTACCATCCTCGAGAAACACCGTGCTGCAAAAGCTCTGACATGGGCTCTAAATGGGCACACGGTTTTTAACACTTCACAGGAGACTGAGGCACAGGCCCACAGTCTGAAGAACCCAGTGTAAGCAAAATGGGCACATCTCATAATTGGAGTCTGAGGATGTTAGTGTGAGATCTCGGGAGGGGTGACAGATTGGCATTCAAAAATGCCAGGATGACGGCATAGAGGATAGTTCAATGAATTTGCATTATTAAAATAAAAGAGGCAAAAAAATAAAACAGAAGAAGTGAATAGCAGATGACCTGTGATTGCCTCTTTCTTCCAGTCACTCTCTAGACGTGAAAACCCCGGATGCTGACTAAAGAGTGTTTCTTCCCCAGTGGAAGAGACAATGAGTCCAGAGATAAGTGGTGTACTAATAAATACATAGCCCATGATACACGGTGTTCAGTACAGTAGCATTGTACATGTGCACCCGTTGGCTTTCCTGTTAATGGTCGTAACATCTGACACAGCTTAAGGGAGAGGTTTAATTTGTCTCAGGTTTCAGGGACATCAGTCCGTAGCACCTGCTCCTCGTCACATAATTACCAAGGTACCAGGACACAAGACAAACAGTCCCATTCCAAGAGAGAAGCATAAGAGGATAGAGAAGAATCAGACCAAAGCAAGACCAAAATCCAGCAGGGCAAACGTAAGTCCTTCGGCTCCATATCCAGCATCCAGAACGCATGGTGGTGAGACACGAGTGTTAGAGCCCGTGACGGCCTCACTCCTGTGGCCTTCCTGTTAGAGCCCACAGATCCTATCTCTTAGCCTGGCTGCAATCACAGCCTGCAGCTTTTCTGGATAGATATTCCCTGTTCCCGGCATTTCCACTGCGCCTTTGACTTCGCTCCCACCGCTCCACGCTCTGGCCTCTCAGGGGCTCCGTGCCTGGCCGTCCAGTCAGGCCTCCTGGATCAGGACAGCAGCAGCTTTTAAGTGCCTGGTACAGCCGAGTGTGATAAAATGAAGTCCTGAGGAAGCAGTTCTCTAGGTGGCCCTTTTCAAGCAGGGGTCGCAGGGCCTCTCTGCTCCAATAAAAGGTTTTACACTCCTGTGCCTTTCAGCCTGTGGTAGGTGGGGCTTTGCTGATTCTACACATGCCCTTGAGATATCTTTCTTCTTCTACTGTACAAATTACTTGGTTTCTTTTTTAAGTTTTGGTCATCCTGTATGAAAATAACTGAACTGATAAGTAGCTAATAGAGCCTATCTCTTCAGGCACACTTCTTTCAGTCCTAACTTTACACATGGTTTCTTTAGGGCCAAAATTAAACATTTTCAAAGTTTTCTGCTCTTTTTTGCCTGTAATTCTCACTACAAATTTGGCTGAAAGCAGCCAACAGTACCCATGGAACAGTGTGAATGTTGTTCTGCCTTAAAATTTTATCTATCAGATCAATTAATGTCTTTTAACCTTAGGCTCTCACAAAGTCTCTGGACCTGGAAAAAATTTAGACAAAATTTTTGCCAGATTAATGCACACGGCCTCTTGTCTAACTGCTAACAGAGTCTTTGTTCCCAGATGAAACCTCTGTATTCCTCTCCACATTCTGGTCTTCTGAGCTCTTTCTAGAATCATCCACCAGGATCTGCCTACAGCATCCTAGGGCTTCTCTGTATCTCACTTCCAACCTCTGCCCTTTCCACAAACCAGTTGCAAAGGCTTCTAAGCCACATGATTAGGTACCGTCACAGTAAGGACCCATCTCCTCTGCTTCCTCTTATATTAGTTTGGCTCTTCCATCACTGAGACACCATACCCAAAACTTACAACATAAAAGAGGAGAGATTTCATGTAGCTCACATTTTCAGAGATTTGGTCCGTTGTCAGCTCATACCAAGAGAGAAACATCACGGCCAAAGACCACGGCAGAACAAAACTGCTTACTTCATTACAGCAGGAAGCTGAAGAGGGGAATGGCACTGGAGAAGAAGAGGTGAGGGACTAGACATATCGCACCCACAGTCACACCTCCGTGACCCACCCAGACACACAGAAGTGTACTTTACTCATCTCTCGGTGGCTCCCAAGACAGTCTAGTTGACACAGCTCTGCTTACCCACCACAGCGTGTGTGCTGAGATGCCGAATTTAACAATATTTTACCATGTTGTATCTACAAAACTCACAGCGTCATATGGTACAACCTACTACATTGGTGGGGGAGATTGGATAAGATTTTATACCAGGTAAGGAGAGAAAGTAGCAGATGAGTGGAATCCTGAGTATACTAGAGGATGAACCATGTGAAAATTATAGGAAGCGTGTTCCAGACTTAAGGGCAAGCAAGTTTCAAGAATTTGAGAAGGGAATGCCCCGCGTGCGAGAAGAACACCCAGAAATTCATAAGGACACGACAGATGGATGAGGACACAGAAAGTACGTGATGACGTGAGATTGCAGACGGTCAGCTCCGCGGGCTCTCACACCACCGCTCTAGGGCACGACGAAGGCTGAGCTTTTTTTCTTGAAATGAATGGGAGAGGGCCTGGCCTGACTAGAATTTTGAAAAGGGGAGTCTTGGGAACTCTGAGGTTAGGCAAGAGCGAGGCAGGCGTGAAAGCAGGGCTCCCAGTCCGGAGGCCACAGCAGGAACAGGAAGGACTGCGAGTGTCAAGAGCAGGTCACGGGCAGTGAGCAGCGGAACGCCTCAGAGTGCGCTCTGAAGGCAAAAGTGACAGGATTTGATTGGCAGGTTGCTTTAGCCTCACAGTCGGGAACGGGACTTGAAGACCATTAAGAGTTTCAGCCTGAGTTACAGAGTAAATGACGGGCCCGTTTATAGATCTGGGAAAGAGGGAAGAAGGTGAAAATTTTCTTCGGTAGAAAAAAAAGGAATTTGATTTTAGATGTATTCAACTTGATATTCTTCTCAGCTATCAATTTGAGATACTGTGATGAACAAGGTACCGTGTGGTCAGATGAACAAACTGAGCTTTAGGCCGAAGACAGGAGGTGTACATTTAGGGGTAATTAGCATACAGATGTATTTAAGCTAGGAAACTGCTAGAAGCGTCTTAGGGATGCAGACAGAGCGAGAGGCGGCCTCGGCGCAGACCTCCTGGGCTCCCCGCCAGCCGGGGCTGCGCCGAAGGAGACGCGGCAGCGGCGCCGCAGAAACGGGAGGCAAAGAGCACGGCAGCTACGCCTCGGCGCCCCGGTTCCTGCCCCAGCCTTTCTGGAAGAGGGATCTGGCCAAAGACAACGGGGAGCGAGAGGGAGACCCGGGGGGATCCTGACACCGCTCGTGCAGAACAGCACGAGGGTTTCCTGCCAGAGAAGCCTCTTCCTGTGACGGTGGATACTTCCCGGAAGTCCCCGCTCTTTCCTTCTCTGCTTCCCACCTCCAGAGACCAGAGTCAGCTCTAAAACCAAACACAGTGAGCACGGTGGCCCAGACTCTTAGGTACTAGCAAATGCCTTGCCTTGCAAAGGACCGCGAAGATTCCGACTGAAAAATCCTTAAGAAAATGTTCATCACCTTGTGGACATCCCTCAGAAGGCAAGTTCCCCTGCAGGGGGCTGTGCGAAAGGGGGTGGGCACAGCAAAGTCAGGGGACAGATTCTTAGACAAAGTGTTGGCAAGAATACTGAAATACGGAAGACTGAATTAAACAGGAGATGGAAGAAAAGAGAAGAAAACAGGACATTCATCTAAATTGTCAAAGATAGGGTTATTACAAGGAAGAGGCTATTCTGGGAGGTCCTGTTGAGGACTGTCTCTACACTACAGCCAGAAACCCGCAGGACATCCTTCTGGAAGTGACCGCACGACTGTGAGGTCCCAGCATTTGCCGAGCAGTGCTTCTGCACCTTGCTGACTACAGAGCTGGGACCCCGCCGGCCTCCCCCAGATCCTCAGAGCAATCAGAGACTCAGAGCAGAAGGGGGACCGGCTCAGTCCGCAGGGATTCAACTCCATTGGAGATAAGCTAAATTTCATTCTAAACATCTCTGTAAATAGATGGATGAGTGAATAGGAAACTAGACACCAAAACGCAGGTCTTGGGGTCATGTGATCTGTATAAAAGCTATGCAGAGTTGATGGCTGAACCCTGTGCTTTACTGATGGGACTGTAAAACAACATAGTCCCCAAGGAAAACAGTGTGGTAGTTGCCCAAAAAATTAAGCAATAGAATTACCATGTGGGGGCCGGAGGGTTAGCTCAGTGGTTCCGGCGCCTGCCTCGCAAGCGCAAGGACCTGAGTTCGATCCCCGGTGACCACATATAATGCTGGGCGTGTCTCCACGCCCACCAGCCATCAACACCGCATACCACAGTGCTGGACGTGGTGGCTCACGCCTGTCATCCCAGCACTCGGGAGGCAGAGACAGGAGGATTGCTGAGTTCACGGCGGCTTGCCTGGGCACCATAGTGAGCTCAGGGCCAGCCTGAACTACAAAGCGAGACCCTGTCTCAAAAAGCAAAAAAAAAAAAAAAAAAAAAAGAATTACCATGTGGTCCAATGATTCTGAATACGAAGAAGTAAAAGTAAAATCAGATATGTGTACATACCTGTGTTTATACTAGCATTATGTACAAGAAGCAAACATGGAAACAACCTAAACATCTACCAGTAAATGAATGAAAAATACGCTGTAACCACCTACTAGGATATTACTAAGCCTTAAAGGGAAGAAATTGGGACACATGGTACGATACAGGCAGAACATGAAGACGCCATGCCAAGTAAATTAAGCACAAAAAAGACAAATACTGAATTCTCTTAATATGTAGCACAAGCACAGAGGCAGAGAATAGAACGCTAGTTTTCAGAACTGGCGGGGAAGGAGTTTGGGGCTACTGAGCTGACTGAGGGGGTGGGGGAGGATAAATGACAAAGACAAAGGGAAAGATCGTTTTAATAGGGTTCCAGCCTTGAGCTCTTCTTAGCTAAGACCACGAGGCCCAGACTTGTCTGTATTTATTGTTCGCACAGCATAGCAGGGGCATAAGGCAGAGGTAGGGACCAGGAGGACTAAGACACCTAAGCTGAGAGCCAAGCATGTAAAAATGAGGAAAGATGCATATCCCTGCGGAGGACAGGCCACAGTTCACGAGCTTCTTGTGTTATCTGTAGCTGCCGTTTGCTCTGGGAGATCAGCTGCACAGAGTCATAAATCCTCAGCTGTCACGTCATCGTCTTCATCAGAGATGTCCCAGAACTGATCACGGAGATCCCAGCTGTGACCAATGGCATAGGAAGTTGTCTCAGGGGGCCAACCAAAGGCTCATCTGGCAGGCCACGCAGGCTGTGGATTGACTCACCATTTAATCAATAGCCAATTTATAAGCCAATTCAATAAAATAGCCTGCCCGGTGCCATTTCAAACTGGTCTCCTGCACTGAATCATGGAAATTATCATTTAATAGATAAAAAGTTTCAGATTAAGAAGATGAAGACGTTCTGGAAATGAGTGGTAATTACGGTTGTACAAAGTGAATCTATTTCACTCTGAAGTATACACTTAATAAATGCATAAAATAGTAAAAAAAAAAGATTAGGTTAATGTCTTAGACCTTCATCCATTGCTGTAACAGAATTCCTAAAGCACAGTTTATTTAGCTCAGTTTTGAAAATTAAATTGGCGCCAACATCTGCATAGCTCTGGGGAGGGCTGGCCGTGTTCCTTCGTGGCAGGTGACACTACAGCAGTTATGTCCAGGAGAGGGAAAGACCATATAGGGGGACAGGAAGCCGGCAAGGGGGGTGGGGCCAGTACTGCTTTTTAGGACAGCTCATTCTGGGAGATCAGCCTTGATCCCTTCTGGGGCAGCACCCCAGTGACCTGTGTAACTCACACTAGGCTTTTATCTCTTGCAGATTTACTACCCACCCACATGATCACACTGAGATCCAAGCTTCCAGCATGTTCCATTGGAGGACACATTCACCCCATGTCCAAACCATAGTGACTGGTAAAGCTTATTCACTAGGCAGTAGTGTCTCAAAAAATTATTAGAACTGCTTGGTTGGAAAAAATCAAGTTGTTAATACTAAAGAAGTTGTCTTTTTTTTTTTTAAAGCACAAAGGGCATCTGTAGGCAAAAGCTGGGGTATTCATTGGCAAATAATTGCCCCATAGATTATCTTCGAGATTACAACTATATCTTCCTTTTGTGTATGTGAGAACTATAAATTCTTCAGTGAAAACTTACAGACCTCTGCCTAATACTGATAGCTAGGGGAGAACATATTTTCAGATTTGCTGGAGAAAAAAACTGGACTTTAATTAATTAAGCCAAAATGATTGCATTAATTAATTTAAATCCTTAATCACTGATCTCATTTTTTCTATGTCCCTTGACTTTTGGGGAAGGAATAGTCTGTCTCAAAAGCAGGCTCTAGTGACCTATGGGTTTGAAAAGCAACCAGAGAAATGAGACAATGATATTTAAATGGCATTTTGCCAGCAATTATTAATTAATTGAGAGTTTTTATGATTTTTGGCCTGAGACTGTTCTTTTCCCCCTTTGCTGGGCTATAATGTGCATAAGGGACAGTAATCACTTTGTCTCTTTCCTTTTTAAAATGCAAGTACCAAATAATTTGGAAATTTTTATGAAATTAAAAATTAAAAGATGGCAAAAATATTCTAACAAGTTGCAAAGCCTCCTATATTTCAGTTGAAGAATTTCTTTTAAATGCTAAGTTGGAATCAACTCAGGAAACAATTGATTGGCAGATAAAATTGATTGGCAATGACTATATAATTCTCACAAAATGCAAAATGAAGGGTATAACATATTATTGATGGGTGATAGAAAATATAAAGAGAAGTAGAAAAAGGATCAATTAGAAAGGAGAAAAGGAAAATTGTAATTGTATTTGTAAAAAAGCCTGTAGCTTCGGGACACAATCAGAGGTCACCCACAGCTACAATGTTGTTTCCCTTTCCATGAAACCATCTCAAAAAAAAAAAAATTCCAGGAGTCTTAAAGATACAATCACTCTATCAGTTGTGTCCTTGATTTTCTCCTAATAACTGAGCCTGGATTTTTCTTTTCAACATTAGAGACACACAGACTCCACAGACTTTCACCCTCAAGGAAACAGCACCGTTGAGTCCGTATCTCCAACCTCCAAACACAGGCGGAACACTGACATCCTAATCCTCCCCGCTAATGGGTTATCTGACAGACCCCAGAAATACACTTTCTAGCTCTCCATCTTGAGGACACCTCCCCCCAGACCATGTAAATACTTCCAGCCTCAGACCTTAATATGCCTCTCTCCTGAAGACCTATTTTCTTTGAGTGTGTACAGAACTTCCTTAACTCTAATAAATCTATTTATATCTCTCATAGACATCCTGAATGCTTTTCCTCGATAAGACGTGGGTAGGGATAAATTATGGTCTCCATTTTCCCTTTGGGGGATCTCCTTGGACTGGATGGGGTGACCTGATGTATGTATACTTCGTGCCACATGTATGTATACTTGTGTCAAAACAGTGGTGACCTAACTTTCTTTGCTGAAACTCATACAAAATATCTGAGACGATTCATAATACGGGTGGAAAATGTTATGCAAAAGTATTTGGAAAATGCTGAGTCACTACCTCGCGAGGCGGTGTGGTACAGACCTGAAATGTCGTTCTGAAGTCTCCTGTGTTCACAGGTGGCCTTTGGAAGGCAACTGGGTTGTGGGGGAGCACTGTTCGTCAGCACGTCCGTCACCGATGAGTTCAGTGCTGACAGTCCCGCTGGGAAGTGGGGCTTGGGCGGAAGAGGCGGCCCGCCGCTGGTCGTGCCTGGAGGAGTCTGGTCTTGTCCTGGCTCCTCCTTCTCCTGCTGCTTCCAGCTGCCGCGGGGTGAGCAGCTTTCTCCCGTCACCTTCCCAGCACACTGCCGATGGCTTGGAGCCAGCCGACCATGGCCCGCACTCCCTGGAACCTTTACTCCTGGAGGTGTGGGTGCGTAGTATTTTGTCCCACTAATGACACCATAGCAAAGACATGAAATTACAGCTGAAGTCTGCCCCAACACCTACAGGTGCGTTCTGTATAATCCATGTATATGGATTCAGGCCATGAAACTTACCCAAAAAACACCCTATGTAAATTTTACAAGGAATGCCTGGACATTGCCAAAATCACCCAGCAGAGAAGCAGGCTGTGACGCAGGCTCACCTTGGCTTTGTCACTGCTGATAGTCACCACCAGGTGTAGCAACCTCATACTGTCATCTATGTCACTGTCTCCTCTAGAAGTATTACCGGTGCTGCCAGGTCACAGGCCCAAATATGGGGCCCAGGAAGCTGCATTCCTTTGCCTGCTGGCCATGAAGAGTTTGAGAAAAATCACATTGTATAATAGGAAATTGAGTTTATTCATAGTTTGGCCACATTGAGAGGACAGCTAGTCTACCCTCTTAGAACACACTGGAGCATCACAATTTTTAGAAAGGAGGATGGAACAAAAGCCAGGAAACATACACAAGTGTTTTCAGCCAGGCGTTGGCCCACCAGAGGGAGCCGGAAAGCGTGGATAGTCGAGTTCGGTTGAAGCCTATGGCACTGGGGCTGGGCGTGGCAAGAGTCCAAACTCTCAACCTGAGTAGGCCAGAAAAGCAGTTTAACCCCCTCCCTTTAAGATTATTGGTATATCTTAGGTATACATATGATCTTATTCATCTTTGGGGATTTGTACCTGTACATAATAAATCTTGATTTTTATTTTTCCCCCTTCTGCCCCATTTACAAAAACATTTTTGTTTTTTCCTTCTTTTCTCAACCTTTTCTTCTCTTCTTTCTCTGCCCACACTCCCTCCCTACTTCCCTTACCCTTCTGAACTTTTACTTCCTATTTTAATTATCTATAATACATTTTAGTCTGCATTTACTCTTGCTAAATGGATGCACATTGAGTTCATATTCTTTTTTTTTTTTTTTTTTTTTTTTTTTTTTTTTTTTTTTTTTTTTTTTTTTTTTTTTTTTTTTTTTTTTTGAGACAGGGTCTCGCTTTGTAGTTCAGGCTGGCCCTGAGCTCACTCTGTAGCCCAGGCAAGTCTTGAACTCAGCAATCCTCCTGTCTCTGCCTCCCGAGTGCTGGGATGACAGGCATGAGCCACCATGCCCGGCGAGATCATATTCTTAAGTGAAGTAAATAGCTTAATTCTTACATTTTTATTTATTTACTTAGTTTTTAGTTTTTTGAAACAGGGTCTTGTTTTGTAGTTCATGTTGGCCCTGAGTTTACTATGTAGCCCAGGTAAGCTTTGAACTCTGCAATCCTCCTGCCTCTGCCTCTGAGTGCTGGAATGACAGGTGTGAGCCACCATGCCTAGCTAAAACATTCTAATTTTGGGCCGGAGGGTTAGCTCAGTGGTTCCGGCGCCTGCCTCACAAGCGCAAGGTCCTGAGTTCGATCCCCGGAAACCACATACAATGCTGGGCATGGAGACACGCCCACCAACAATCAACACCGAATACCACAATGCCAAACGTGGTGGCTCACACCTGTAATCCCAGCACTTGGGAGGCAGAGACAGGAGGATTGCTGAGTTCGCAGCGGCTTGTCTGGGCACCATAGTGAGCTCAGGGCCAGCCTGAACTACAAAGTGAGACCCTGTCTCAAAAAACAAAAAAAATTAAAAAAATAAATAAATAAAACATTCTAATTTTTAAAGAGCAATTTAAACCTCTCAGTTACAAAAGGAGCCAGAGCTCATATCAAGATGTTGGAAGTAGTCTCAGGGACAAGCAAAGCAATGAGAAACCCAAAATATAAACAAAGAGCAAAATGCAAGATGGATATTGTGAAATACAGAGCCAGGTCTTTCTCACATAGGAAGGGGATCAAGAAATGGAGGGAGGGAAAAAAGATGAAAATGGAATGAAGATGTGTTATGTACATGTACCTACTCCACAGGAAGAATATAATCGTTATGTACTGGGAAGAGGTATTAGTGTAAAATACAGAAAGAAAAGGAAAGAAAGAAAGAAAGAAAGAAAGAAAGAAAGAAAGAAAGAAAGAAAGAAAGAAAGAAAGA
>PVIC010053984.1:0-11670 GCA_004025085.1 Thryonomys swinderianus
TTAACTCGGGGTCGGAAGCAAGAAACGTTCGCTCTTAGAGACTAACAAGTGCCGTGCTCCAGCATCTTAAAAAATTCCTTTTTAAATCTTGGCACGGAGTTAAGTAACAACTAAAACAGTGCGTGCCGGGGGGTGGTGCCCGGCTGCGGTACGGACTGCGCTTCCTCAGCGTGCCCGCAAGGCCCGCTCCCCCGGGCGACGCGCCCGGCACCCTGCACCCCTGTAAGAAACCCCCGAGCCCCAAGAGGTCGGGGCGCGAGGGCGGCACGGCTGGTCACCGCGTCTGCCTTGCACTGGCGACAGCTTGGGACAGCAGAGCCCTCTCTGTAGCGCCCGACGCGCAGGACACCCCGGGGGAGGGCAGCCCCTCCGCCCCCCTCCCCCTCCTCCTGCCTCTCCCCTTCCTCCTCTGCCCGCCCTGTCCGGCACATCTCCTCCTCCGTCCTCCTCCCTCACCTCCTCACCTGCCCGCTTGTCCTCTCCTTTCTTTCGTGCTCTTCCCAATCTTATGTATTTATTTATTTGTTTGTTTGTTTATTTATTTATTTTTGAGACAGGGTCTCGCTTTGTAGTCCAGGCTGGCCCTGAGCTCACTATGTAGTCCAGGCAAGCTTTGAACTCAGCAACCCTCCTGCCTCTGCCTCCTGAGTGCTGGGATGACAGGAGTGAGCCGCCACGCCCGGCACTGTGGCAGTTGGTTACCGGGGATCAAACCGGGGACCTTGCGGTTGCTAGGCAGGCGCCAGAACCACTGAACTAAATCTCCAGCCCCTGCTCTTGCCCATCTTAAAGGAAAGGAATCCGTTCACACGGTGGTAGTCAGATGTTTCAATAGGAGGATAAATCTAAATTATACTCCAGACCAAGCTTTTAATTCCTAAGCCTGTTACACTTCCTTGGGAAGTGAACCACAACCGGGTCAGATATTAAGAGGCGAAGAGCAGCTCGCGGTGACAGGACGGGAGAGGAGGCCCTTCCTGCCCTCAGGGCCCTCCAGGCCCGCTGCTCTCCAGACTCTGACTTGGACGCAGCGGGGGTGAGCGCACACCCTGAAAAGTCTCAGGCTTTCACGCCTGTGTGGTGCTTCTTAGTTGTTCAGCTGACTGAGTTTTGCCCCTTGAGAGCAAGCAGTCCAGGTGCCCGGTGACGTCCCGAGGGTCCCGGCGCTCAGCGGAGGGTGCGGAGGGCGCTGGCCCCGCGGCGTCAGCGGGGAGGAGACGGGCCGGGGTCTGAGCCCTCGCGGCTGTGACGCCCCGGAAGCCGCTGTGCCCTGGCTCCGCTCCCTGCAGGCCTGGCGGGGCGCGGTGACCTGAGGGGGCTTCTTCCCTCCGTTCAGCTGAGCACGTCTCCTGTCAACCCCGTGCTTCAGGAACCACTTCCGAGGCCACTGGCACAGCTGCTGACTGAGTCCCTGTGGAATCTGAAGTGGAATCGCTATGAATATAACGCTGTGTTTTAGGGAAGGGGCGGTGTGGCCGTGAGAGGCTCAGAGGCAGGGAACAGCCCTGAGAGGTCCCCGCGGCAAGAACACCCGGACACCCCGACGGCGTGAGTGCTGGGTCCCGTTCCCACCGCAGCGGGAGGCAGCGACCTGCGGACTCAGCGGAGCCACAGGCCTCCGTGTGCACCGCGTGTGGACAGTGGGCGTAAACTGGAGCTGAGCGTCTCACGCTCTGACTTCCGTTTACCGCTTTTGCAAATTGATTTGTTCCGTTCACGGGGCGACAGTCACAGATTCACGCTTCCCCTGCTGCCCACTGTGCTGGCGATGGCTGGACTGGTCACGATTCATATTTTTTTAGTTTATTTTTATCTTTATTGGTACATGTTTTAGTGTGTGTTAGAAAAGCACTGCGCGCCCTAAATTGTGATCTCACTGATATCGCAAGAACGAAGCTGATTTAAAATTGTTTTAAATACAACTGACCACACAGCAAATTTGAACAACAGAAGTATTCCTGTGCAGCGATCGGTCCATGGACAGCGGTCTAATGACTAACATGTTCTATAACTGTGTGCTGTGTCTTGTTTTTGTTGATAATGGAAAACAATAATCACTGGAAGAAATTTCGGGGTTGGGGTTTGGGTGACCTGAGTCTGTGGAACGCTTTCCATGGTCCATGTCCTTTGAACTCTGAACAATGCAAATTCTCTAGAAACCTGAATTACTGAGCTAAAGTGTAACAGAAGGGAAGACTAATGAAACTGTTTAATTAACACGTTCTTTATTTTGCCAAGAGTAAAGCTTCTCAGAGAAACTGGGTGGCTCCTGGTCGCCGTGTGAGGAGCTGACGCCTCCTCCCCAGCCTCCCCTCCGCCAGGACAGACACTCCGCGTGTGTCCCCGCCGCTGGCCCGGTCCCTGCTGCTTGTCCTCTCCGGCCGGAAGATCAGGCTCTGCTTAAACCACCTCTGGCGACTCCACGTCCAAGTTCAAAACACACCCCGGCGGCCTTGGTGCGCGTGAAGAACAGTCGTGAAGTCTGCGGTTCTTAGCGGCGCCTCTGTCCCGCAGCGAGCTGCCGTGTACCCGGACGGCCATGCCAGGGCCCCTGCCAGGCTGACGGTCTCCCGACGCCGCTTCTGCGCAGTCAGCGTTTGTGGGCGCCGCGTGGCACCGCGCGCCGTGCGGGTGAGGGCGTGTGCACTCGTGTCCGCAGCAGCGCGGGGAGGCCCGGGGCGCGGGCGCTGGAGGGAGGCCGCGGCCGCGCAGCAAACACACACAGGCTCCTTCGGAAAGAAGAGACCCGGGTGATACAGCAGAGCGACAGGGAGGATTTTAAAAACAGTTGAAGTTTTTTACTTGGATCTTTATTGATACACTCTATGCACACATCATGGTCACACTCAGCGTGGAGAATTTGTACCCGTGTATGACACGGCTTCGTTCTCACTTTTTCCCGTCCCCGCCACGGGCGACGCAGGGAGGCATCTCAGGAGGGACGCGGCTGGCTGCGCGTGGCTGGCGAGTCCCGAGCGGGGGACGGACAGTCCCCGTCCCTGGTGCGCTCTGCGGGCTGATGACGCCCATCACGCTGCGATGTCCTCCCTCGGGGCTTAGGATAAGCTCGAGTGGAAAAGGGAGTCAAACCCCACCGCAAAGCCTTCGCGGCCTCAGGGATTACGGCCCAGGCATGGGGGAGGGACATCTTTCTGCAAGCCCCTGCACTCAGCCCCCCGTCACCGACACGGCTTCTTCCCCGTCTCCCGGGCTGGGAAACACGGTGTGCGGGGTCCTCCCAGCACCTGTGCCCAGCGCCACCGGGCCCGCGCAGCCGGTGCGTCACAAGGGCGCCTCCTCTCTCCGGTGCAAAGGACAAGGCCACGCCCACCAAAGGTGCCTGGCAAGGAGCAGGCGTTTAATAAACGAAAGTGTCCACTTTACCCAGAACACGGTGCCCCCAGACCCAAGCCCAGCAAGAACGTGCCACTGCATACCCACCATCGTACATAGTAAATATCACTGCAGCCCACGGAATTCCATGCCCTGGAATGAAGATGCCAGGTGAGGGTGTGGGCGCTGGCCCGGGCTGCGGGGGAGGGGTGGCGGCTTGAATACTCGTGGTCACGTTGAGGACAGCCACAAAAACGGGAACCAAACAACTGACTCCCGCAGAACTGCAGCGCTGGGGGCCAGGCAGCCTCGGGCGGAGAGCCGAGCGGCCCTCTGAGGAGTGTGTCGCGACACCAGTAGCACCAGGGCACAGGACTCTGGTATCACAGCTTTTCTTACCAAATATGAAGGTAGCGACCGGTCTGCAGCAAAGCCTTGACGTTTCCGGGAGGGAGCAGCGTGGCTCTGGGAAAACGTCATCTGTCTTTGGTAATTTGATTGAACTAATCTCAGTGATAGAGAAATAGTCTCTGCAGACGCGAGTGGGTGGGGGCGGGTGGGGAGGCGCCTTGGCCGCTGGGCTCAAGGCTGGCGCCGAGGCTGGTCCCACGGGTTCGCGCGCCCTTTCCCCCAGGAGCAACCCCTCCCATCGGCGGCACCACCCTTTCGCTGTCTGTAGATAAACTGCGTTTCCGTGGATGTTTCCCCGGATTCGTGCCGAGGCTCGATGGCTCGCTGTGAGCCCCCCGTTTCCCGTCTCCGATGCTTCGCTTCCAACCGATGGTGACTCTTTGCGGAGGTTAGACGGGCAGGGAAGTGCTGCCCGGCGCCCTGTGACAGCACGCGTGCTGCACACATTTCAGCTCAGTGTGGACCAACCACACACCTCTGCCTTCCCTTCCTCTTTGGGACTGTCCTCCTGACGGCCGGGAGCGTGCGTCCTCGTGAAGACGGGACACCAGCCCAGCTGATACCGAAGTGAGCAAAGCCGGAGACCCCAAGGCGGCTTCTACACGCTGTCTCGCCAAACTGTCCTCGCGGGGTTCACAGCACACAGGCCAGCAAGTGGCAGATTAACCTTCAAGAGACTTCGCATCCAGGACAGCACTTTAAAGACAAAGGCGTCTGGTAGGGTTATTACCTTCTATCTTTTTTTTTTTTTTGCAGTACCGGGGATTGAACTTGGGCCCTTGTGTATCCAAGGTTGGTGCAGTACCACTTGAGCTAAATCCCCAGCCTGTATCTTCTATTTTCTTAATGGTTTATATACATTTTCAACCCAACTGAATCTTAAATAGGACCCATGTATTGAATTAATCTTGGCTTCACAACCTGGGGCTGTATTAAAGATCAAACAAGGTATTGAATTGACCTGGAACCAGAAATTATTTTCTTTAAACTAACACTTCTGTCGACCACTGGGAAAAGGTTATACTTTGCATGGGGGCTCACTGCGGAGAATCGAAAGTAATCGGTGCAGTCTTCGCTCACATGGAATTAACAATACATTTAGAACAGATGGAAACCATTCTGCCAGAGCCTGGGGGCCCTCAGCGCACCAGCACTTAGCGCACCTGCGCCACCTGCCCTGGCGGGGTGACAGCAGCACTGGACTCCGGGGAGGCAGTCGGCTGGCTCTGGGAGGACCGCGGGGCCCTGGGACTGGAGCTCTGGTTCCAGCGGAGGGGAAGCACGGGGCACAGCCAGGAAGAAACGGGCGCGTGTGGAGCTGCAGACACGCAGTGCACGGCGTGTGGTGGGGGCTGGGCTGGGAGAGGAAGCTGAGGCCAGACAGAGAGGCCGGCCCCGCTGGGGAGGTGGTCACGGGAAACGCTGGCGTTTGCACAAGTAGGCATCCGTGTGTCGGTGCACCTCTCCCTGATTTGTAGCACTTCCGTTTCCCGTGGTGGAGAGACCCTCGCCCTGCTGTGCCCGCTCCTGCGCCTGCCAGCTTCGGGCACTTGCCCAGAACAGCACTGCTGGGCTATGGCATGCTTGGGTGTTTGATTTGGAATGTTTGTCTCGGCACACGGTTGATGAACCGATCGGGACAGGACTGGAGAAGTGCATGCGCGATTCACTCTGATTCGGGAGAGGGATGGAGAAAGGGGGTCCGGAGCCGAGCAGATGAAGGGGGGCCTCGCGGGGGCGGGGCTGAGTCCAGGCCCCGAGGTTGTGTCCCGAACGCCGCCCAGGAGTTTCTCGAAACTGGAACTGCGCGCTCTGGCCTCCAGGCTGTTTAACCAACGTGTGACGGCTCGGTGAGCTCGATTCGTAGCACGGAAAAGTTGCCACTTGTGAGCAGGATGGAAGACGGAGGTAGGGGTTGGAAAACAGGCCGAATCAGAGTGCAGGATGGCTTTGCACGCAGTAGGCTGCTCTGGCATCTTTCCTAATGAGTGTGATATTCTTGAGGGATTTAGAACAAACTAACTTCAGACACAGCAGAGCACAGTAGATGCAGCACAAGAAAATTCAGTGCTGACATAGATTTTTTCCTAATTGCGAAAACCCAGATATAGGAATACAGTCCATATATATATATATTTTTTTTTTTTTGAGGCAGGGTCTCACTTTGTAGTCCAGGCTGGCCCTGAACTCACTATGTAGCCCAGGCAAGCCTGGAACTCAGCAATCCTCCTGCCTCTGCCTCCCGAGTGCTGGGATGACAGGTGTGAGCCACCACGCCCGGCTAGTCTATATATTTTCTTATTTAAAAATGGTAATTCTGATTGTATCTGCAGTCAACTCAGACACACTTTAGGTTAGAAAGGAGGGAAGAAAAGAGACGGAGAATGGGGAGGAGAAGCAAAGGGCGAGGCCCAAACCTCGTTCTGTTTAAATGTGTGTTCTGTTCCGTTCCCTTCAGGCGGCACGGGGCGGCACGTGCCTCCGTCCAGCGATGGTGACACAGGCTCCGCAGCCATGCGTCCTCTGCTTCTGTCTTATTAGCTTTATGACCTTCAGCAAGTGACTTACTCTCTCTTATTTCAATTTATCTCATTTCTGAAATGCAAATACCAGAACATACTCTTCAGAACCACTGTAAGATTGGACAGAAAGTCTGCTGATACCTGTGCAAATGAGCTGTTGTTGTTAAGGCAAGATCATCCTCTGGTTTTTATTATAATGGGATCTGATATACACATTAATTTCAGTTTGAATAAGGCATCAGAAGATGTAGATCAGTGAAACTTTGCTTGCTTTGGTCGCACACAAAGTTCTTTCCATCAAGCATCAGCGTATCGACAGGTGAATGAAAGCAAAGGGAACAGCACAAGCTGAGCTTGGGGAGGTTCGGAAGCGTCTGCCTCACCGGCGATGGGGTCTGATGAGCGCTGCGCTCTGCTCGGTGACTCTCACCCACGGGGCAGGGGGCGTCCTCGCGTTTAGGGCGGAGTCAGAGCACTTTCACCAATTTCCCTGAACCCGTCTGCGAAAGATGTCACTTTAAAACAAATCTCCGTGAACTGTACGACTATTTCAATTCTTATCCAAAATGGCAAGAGATAGGATTATGTTAGACTCTGAGACTTGCTGCTAGACATGTCTTAAACGTCTGGAGTATGACATAAAATGATTCATGTAGATTCCTGGGGCGGCGGTAACAGATTAGTACAGATCTGTTGGTTTAGAACAACAGGAAGTCACCCCTCCGCTCAGCCTGGAAGCCAGACCTGCAGCCCAGGCGTCTCCGCAGCGAAAGGGACACTAGGTCCCTGTCTCCTGCCGCCCCGGCCGCGGGCGTCTCTCTGTGCTCCAGGCACCTGCCGCGTGCTGGGCTTCGCCTTCTCGCACACGTGTCTGTATTTCTCAAGCCCTCTTAGCCCTTTCTCTGCTAAGGACACTCTGCGGGTATATTTGCCTGGAGTAAACTGACATCGTGTCCTCATGGTAGGACCTCGATGACATCCACAAAGATCCTTTCACCAAGTAATGTCCACCTTCAGAGGTTGGACTGAAAGGTGATACTCGTGGGTGTCAGAGGGTTTTCAGTTATCGTAGTGCTTGTGACACATTTAAGGTAATCAGAAATTTTGTTTAGTATAATTCATGCTTTAAAACAAACACTGGGGGCACCATAGTGAGCTCAGGGCCAGCCTGAACTACAAAGCGAGACCCTGTCTCCAAAAAGAAAAAAAAAAAACAAACACTGGGGGTAAAACAAATGATACGAGTAGAGATAAGAGACATAAGTAAAACAAAATGTCATAACAAATAATAAGAGAATAACCATAGTTAATACACTTGATCATTTTCTTCAAGGAAGTTCCTCATGGACAAAAAAGATTCTTACAGAGAAGAATCAATCATAATACCATGAAACTTTATTTTCAATGAACTAAGAGAAACTAGTAGTATAAATTAAACACATTAGCATATATTAAAATATTATTGAAACAGTAGAATAGAATTTTCTGGAAATATTTGAAATTCTTCCCTATATTCTATTTATCAATGTTGTATTTTGCTCTCTCTCTCTGTGTATGTATATATATATATATATAGACACACATATATATGTATATATATGTATGTCTATATATATATATACTTTGTTTTTTTCTCATGCAATATTTAAGCTTATGTGTCTGACTTATTTCACTTAACATTATGTTCTCAAGTTGCATTCATTTACCTACAGATACCTCAAATTTGTCTTTCTTTGGGGCAGAGTAAATATTTCACTGTGTAGAAATATATTTTGCTTATCCATTCATCTGTTTCTGAACATATACATTATTTTTAAGTTCTAGCCATTATAAATTGTGCTACTATAAGCACAGCTATGCTGTATTCTTGTAATATGGTGATTTTAACTCTCTCAGGAAGATATCTAGGATGGGGATATCCATGTCAAATGAGATTTCTATTTTCAGCTTTTTAAGGAATCTCCACAGTGATGTGTACTAGTGGTTGAGTAAGTTTACATTCCTAAGAATTCTTCCCTCACCCTGTATCTTCACCAGCATTTGTTACTATTAAACTTTTTTTTTTTTGAGACAGGGTCTCACTTTGTAGTTCAGGCTGGCCCTGAGCTCACTATGTTACCCAGGCAAGCCTGGAACTCAGCAATCCTTCTGCCTCTGCCTCCCAAGTGCTGAGATGACAGGAGTGAGCCACCACGCCCAGCAATGTGGTGTATGGTACTGATTGTTGGTGGGGTGAGTCACCACGCCCAATATCGTATCATTGTATGTGGTTACCGGGATCAGAACCAGGGACCTTGTGCTTGCTAGGCAGGTGGTGGAACCACTAAGCTAAATCTCTGGCCCACTATTAGACTTTTTGACAATAGCCATGTTTAATATCTTCTGATCTTTCATCAATACCTATTACTATTATCTTAGTCTTCTGTGAGTCATCTGGTAGCTGTTGGATCCACTTTTCACGCTCTAGTTGATTTTACAGTGTTTCCTCTTAACTGGTCTTGATCACTGTCCTGTTCTCTGGGCCTGAGGCTGTCTTCCTACGGGTTGTTATTGCTGCTCATATTTTCAGTCATATTTTGAATCTCCTGGATTTCTGTTTAGAACATTTTATGGATTTCCATTCTTTCTATGCTCAGCATTCATGTTTTGAATCTGTTTCTGTAGCTCCACCAGGTTTTCATTAGTGTCATCATGTGATTAGCTAAATCTTCCTTAATTCATAAAGTGCCTATTAAACTGTTTTAACACCACTGATTCCTTTTCAGACTTTTTGCTGTGTGGCTTGTGATTTCTTCCCTGCAGGTCCCTGCTGAACCGTGTTTTGGGGGAGCTGGGAGTGTTGGGAGGTGCTCAGGGGCAGCACAGGCTGTGCTTCTAGTGAGACATCGGCCTTCTGCAGGGGACGCTGGCCGTACTCTGCGCCGTCAGAGCCTCTGCTCTGTGAAATCAAAGAAGAGGAATGTTTGACACATGAACTCTGCAAGATGACATTTCTTCTGTTCCCCTCAAACAAGTGAAAGCATTTTCACCTACTCTGCACGAAGAGTCTATTGATTACATAATTAGAGAGCGTCCAGGGCTATGTCACTTCCATTGGCTATAAACTCAGGAAATCAGTCCCCAAACTAGAAATACCCTCCTCGCTCATTACCGTTGCTGACTTTTAAAGAAGCTCCCCAGTACTGGGCACGTTTACTTAAAGGTAATTTTTAAATCGAAGTACTATATTTCCTGGACTTGCTCTCTCTGGGTGAAAAACAATTTTAACATTCATGTGGGATTACCAAGGACGCCGGTCAATACTCAGAACAAGCAGACAAAGCACAAAATTCAAGTTGAAATTCACATCCTGTATGTGTTTGAAATAGACATTCTTTGCCTCCATTTCTAGCTTATTGGTTTAATTTTATAAAAGAAGTGACTATAAATATAAAAATTGTTTTTCAATTCACAAATACATTAGACTTTTCCAGCTGTGCATTTCACATGAAAATACTAGCATCAACTTAATTTCTATTTAAAAATTGAACTGTTGGAAAGAAAGACATTTTATAAAATGAATTCCTAAGTGTTCTTCAACACCCACATCCTGCTGCCTGGCAGGAAATGTACGTGCAGGAATCTGGAGTTGGTGCTTCGCCACCTCGGCAGTGTGGGGATGGCACTCGGTGCTGCGGGCCCTGGGTCGCTGGCCCCGGGCGCGGGCAGAAGTGATGCGTGCCCAGCGGTGCCAGGCTGGCCACGCAGTTATGACTCACCGTTACCCAGGAGGCGAGGTGTTACTACGGGACATTTGCCCTCTACTGCGCTGCCTGCCTGCCCCGCCGGGTCACAGCCAGCTGCCCACGGTGCCTCGACCATCCGAAGCGCCCACCACTCTGCATTCACCTTTTACCTGACAGCTTTCCAAGTCGGACAGCTTGAGGGCAAGCCTTACCAACTTAATTTCTAAGTAAAGAAACCGAGACCCGAGGAGTCCAGTGCCCTGTGCGGCTTTGCGCGGGGAGGAGTCCGGGCCTGTGGCTGAGACAGTCAGCGCCTGGCTCTCTGCTCTCTGCTCCTCCTCCGTGTGCGTCCCGTGGGGAGTGAGTCGGCCTTCGCGGTCTCTTTGCCCGTCACCCCTGTGCTCCCCTCTCTCACCGTGGACACCAAGGGCTGGCAGGATGGGCGGTCGGTGCAGGGGAGCGGCTCCCTGTCTGACCGCCAGCTGGGGGCTGCAGAAGCAGTTGGATCCCCGAGAATCCCTGCGGGGCGCAGCCGCGCTCACGCCAGAGAGCCCCGCCCACGCCAGAGACCCCGCCCACGCCAGAGAGCCCCGCCCACGCCAGAGAGCCCCGCCCACGCCAGAGAGCCCCGCCCACGCCAGAGAGCCCCGCCCGGCGAGCTGCGGGAGGAAAACGCGCTTCGGGGACAGGAAACAAAACCGCGAGCTTCGCGGGCTGACGCGGGCGACTCCGGAATGCAAGGCCGGCGGGGCCTCCTGGGCGCCCGCCGGGAGCGGTGTGCCGCGTGGCGGGTCTCAGCGGGCTGTTCCGCGCAGACGGCAGCGTCACGCACTGTGCCCGCGCTGTGCCTTCGGCGAGGCGGGCGAAACAGGGCCGGACTGCCGGTTCCCCGCCGCGAGCGCCCTTGCCGGTTTCCGGGCCACGGGAGAGAGGCGGGTCCTCACCGAGGCCTCCTGCCGGCTCGCGTCGGGATTCCGGAGAGGCCTGACGCCCCGCCCCCCAGGACTCGGCGCGAAAGGCGGAGACAGCTCACTTGCATACTCGGTCTGATGATGGGCAAAGGGCTTCCTGCGTGCCCTGGAGTCGGATCGCAGCCTGAGGGTTTGAAGGTGAAATCCAGGTCTTCCCCGCCCCCCACGCCTGCTTTGTAACAGAGCCCAGGTCTGGGGAGGCTCAGGCCCCGGGCAGGCCGGGGTCCGCGCCCAGCGCGTGAGGAGCAGCGGGGCCTCTGATCTCTCCGGGGCCCCAGACCGCAGCGGCACCGGCACCGGCCCCACCCGCACCGCAGTTTCCTTTGCATCACATTCTTCCTGCTTACGACTTCTGTGCATCACAGACATTTTAAAATTTGTCTTCTTAAGATTTCGAATACTCTTCATGAGTATCGCCTTGACGTTAACTGAGCTGACATGCTGACATTGAGTCATTCATAAATTAACTTGCACACAGCAGAAAATCCCAAGAAACTGTTGTTCTAAAGGGGAAATTATTTAGGAAGTGATAATATTTAAATAGGTAATACAACTCATTAACATCTCGCCATGCTATTCTTGTCTTAGCATTGTAGGGAAAGAGATCTGAACACTGTGAAACGCTCATACAGAACAAGCATCTTGATGATTAAAATGCAAAAATAATGTGATTTGATTATTTTTGCTTTCTTTTATAAGAAGATGCAC
>PVIC010053985.1:0-11660 GCA_004025085.1 Thryonomys swinderianus
CTAAGTAGCACGAGCTAAGCTTCAACTTGCAGAACTTGTGATTGTCGTGCCTTATCCTCTGAGTAATCTCAAGAGTTCTGGAATGGCAGAAGGGTACATAGCTTACAGTTTAATTTGTTCCTATTGTTTTGTGACTATTCTTCTTACACATAATTCACAAACATTGACACATACTGTAAACTCTGAACATTCATTCTCAAAATCCTACCTGAGAATAGTGATAGTGGTACAGGAAAGAAAGAAGAGGAAAACAAAATAGAAAGGGAAATGACAAGGAAAAGGGCTCTATGTAAAGCAGTGAGGGACCCCCCCCCAACATCACTCCTCCTCCTAAAGCTGTGGAAGAGGAGGAGGATGATGACTGGGGGAAGATACAATGGAGGAAACTCCGAGGTGCAGATTGGATGAAATTAGTGACAGTGCACAAGTCCTGACGCTCAGTGATGCTTTGGAAGTAACTGTAGCAGAGTGTGTAAATACCCTGCTTGATTCTGTTAGGAAAAAGAAGGAAGAAGGCATTATTAATTCATATGATAAAGAAATTGCTACTGGAGCAGAAAGGCTTAATGTGAAAACCATGGGAATCTTGTTGAGACTGAGGTCATTTTTAATGAGAAGATCAGAGAACAAATTAAGAAATACAAATAGCCCTTCCTTCAATTCTGTCATAACAACAAAAAAGCTCAGCAGTACCTTCTTCATGGTCCAGAGTGTGTGGTGACGATAGATCAAGCTCATCTTCCCTCCAAGATTCCACGTGCCATGAAAGTGATGTATGATGCAGACCTTTTGGAAGAGGAGGTCATCAGCAGCTGGTCAGAAGAGGCCTCTAAGAAGTATATTTTACAAGATTCCTATCACAGCAACATACGTGCACCCATGTTTATAGCAGCTCAGTTTGTGATAACTAAATCTTGGAAATAATACAAATGCCCATCAACTCCAGAATGGATAAAGATTTTTTTAATAAAATGGAGTATTACTCAACCATAAAGAATGATGAGACTGAATCATTTATACTCAAATGGACGTACCTTCAGGACTTACTCATAAGTGAAATAAATAGGTCACAGATATGCATATATTGTATATTTTCTTGGACAAACAAGTTATAAATGTGTTCTAAAGCATGATTGATATTGTGAAATAGTAAAATATTCAGAGGGTAATGGGGCTTAGAGGTAAATATTGAAAGAAAAAAATTGATGATAAAAAAAGAAACAATGCTTTTGTATATGGGGTGGGGGTAGGGGGGAAATGAGAATTAAGTTGTGTCATATACTGGTACAAATTCTCAATGTGGAGTGTAATGGTGAGGTGTATATATAATATACCAATAATAAAAAAAAACTTGCCAAAGAGATTTGTGTCAAAGTGAAACATTTATAAAATGGTTGAAGGAGGCAGAGGAAGCATCTTCTGGTGACAAAGAAGGTGAGGATGAAAGCATTGAGGTGGTTTATTAAAGACTGCCATTGTACCGGAAGTTGAAACTGTGAAGTCTGACAACCAGGGTGAGTGCACTGCTATCAAGGCCATTTAAAAGGAAGGTTGCAACCGAGCTAACACTGCCATGTAAAACATTGTTCTTCACTATCAGCACATACATGCAAAAGCTGAAATGGCTTAACATCGTGCTACACTTTATACTAAAAATTTGTTACTGTCAGTGCTCTGTAACTAAGCCCACAGAGACATTTAGGGAGTCCATACACATGGATAAGCAGATATAGTTTGCTTATTTATGGCATGCTTCTTTAAAAAAGAAATACTAGTGTTGGACATGTTTGATCACATTTATACCATTGGAAAAATAAAGATTTAATTTTGGTCATTCTTACAAAAAAAAAAAAAAAGACCTGAAAGTAGAGTAATAAGTACCAGAGATCAGGCAGGATATGTAGGAGGGTGGTACCATGGGGAGTAAATAAAAGATGATAGGATTTGATCATTGCAGGCTGGCTATATGTATGGAACATCACATTAAATTCCATTACTATGTAAAATGAATGGATATTAATAAAAAGAGAAGACAACTATGTGCTTTAGAGTTTGTTCCCCTTCTCCTTAGCTTTAACAGAGTTCATCTCTCTGGCCTTTCTGTTGTCATGATTTTTTTAAACTGAAACTTGGTAGATCCTCTGCTCATAAAAACTCCTGTGATTAGATGTGGTCCACTTGGGTAATCATGCATAATTTATTTTTAAGGTCCAGAGTCTTAGTTACATATCCAAAGTTACTTCCACAATATCATGATCGTGTCCCATTCTTTTAAATACTTTGGAAACAGCCAAAAAGATGTAGACACTTAATATATCATATAAAACTTAGACTAGTGATGAAATACACCAGTTGATATATTACTGATTTAAATTTCGTCTGCTAAAGATTTCAGTTGAGCCTACTTTAAGGTCTGGTGTCTAGTTTATATGCTTATTGTCTTATTAAATTATATTAACATATAAGGTGATATATTACTTGATTTGGAGGTATGCATCTGAAAAAGACATATTACTAGTTCTTTGAACATGGGCAACTTTATTTAAATTAACTCCTTCTTTGTACAATACAACTATAATGGCTATTTCCTTACATTAAGTGTTGAATCAAGGATTTGATAAGTGCATAAAATATTTGAGTATATTATTAACAAGTGTCAATAGCTTAAAAATTATTGAAAAATAATTATAATTCTAAGTTTTACTTAAAATATATCTAAATTGATAAAGGACATATTTTATAATTTATACTTATGCTTTTTTTTCCTTGCATACTTGATTCAGTACTTTCAGACCCATGATTAAATTTCATTTGGAAGGGATAATGAATACCAAAACCAAAAGCATCAAACAAATTGTTCGGGTTGGAAAGAACAATAAGGATGAAATGGATATGGACAAATTATTATTATTATTTTTTTGAGACAGGATCTCGCTTTGTAGTTCAGGCTGGCCCTGAGCTCACTACGTAGCCCAGGCAAGCCTCGAACTCAGCAATCCTCCTGTCTCTGCCTCCCGAGTGCTGGGATTACAGGTGTGAGCCACCATGCCCGGCCAAATTCTGTTTTTTAACAAAAAACAAAATAAAGGACAAATACCCAGCCAAAATTTTCAAGTCAAAAATCTACCCAGTTCTAAAATTTGGTATCTTTGAAAGCAAAGGCATACAAAGGTATGACTCTGTTTACTGAAATGCCATATAATATATATATATATATATATATATATATATATATATATATATATATAAAAACATATACACACACACACACACACACACATATATATATATATATATATATATATATATATATATATATATATATATATATACTGTGATTTCTATCATTAGCATTGTTTCTTTTCATTTATTTTCTATTTTTAAAAGAAAGGAATTTTCCCCTTTCTTGGTTCATCACTTTGTAAGTGAAGTAAGTATATTATGTATCAAAATTTTACAGAAAATATAGATATGCAT
Source organism: Thryonomys swinderianus (assembly GCA_004025085.1). Classification (NCBI taxonomy): domain Eukaryota; kingdom Metazoa; phylum Chordata; class Mammalia; order Rodentia; family Thryonomyidae; genus Thryonomys; species Thryonomys swinderianus. The sequence continues at coordinate 3,478 of PVIC010053985.1, forward strand.
TGAAAGAAAAAGTGTGTTCAATTTGTATCGAGTCTGAATTTTCCAAGAAATGGTAACAAAAATAATTTTCATAATTCTGAGCATTTATTGGGTGATGATGTATTAAAAATGAATTCTATTAGGTGGAGATAAAATCCATCCATTCCAATTTTCTGTAGGGTTTTTACCATGAATGGGTCCTGGATTTTGTCAAATGTTTTTTCTGCATCTATTGAGATGACAGAAACCAACAGCCAGTGTCATCCTAAATGGTCCAAAATTAAAACCTTTTACTCTAAGATCAGGAACAAGACAAGGATGTCCACTATCACTACTCCCATTCAGTATAATACTGGAAACATTAGCCACAACAATTAGACAAGAGTATGAAATAAAAGGAATAAATATAGATAAGGAAGAAATTAAACTGTCATTATTTGCTGATGACATGATCCTCTATATAGAAAATCCTAAAAACTCAACCAAACAACTGCTAGACTTAACTGCCAGATTTAGTAGCACAGCTAGATGCAAGGTCAATGCTAAAAATCAATAGCATTTTTGTACACAAATAACAAACTTAAGAGAGAGAAATTGCTAAGCCAGTCCCTTTCACAATAGTATCCAAAAAAAAGAAAAAAGAAATATCTAGGAATCAATCTAACAAAGGAGGTAAAGGACCTCTGCTCTGAAAATTATAGTACTCTGAAAAAGGAAATCAAAGAGGTTATCAGAAAATGAAAAGACATCCCTTGTTCATGGGTAGAAAGAACCAACATTGTCAAAATGGCTATACTCCCACAACTATTAAAATCCAAGAGCTTTTTAACAATTAAAATCCCAACAGCATATTTAACAAATCTAGACAAAATAATCCAAAAATTTATCTCGAAACACAAGAATTGTAGAATAGCAAAAGCAATTCTATGAATCAAGGACATGGCAAGGGGTATGACAATCCCTAATTTGAAACTATACTACAAGCTACTGTGATAAAAAACAGCATGGTATTGGCAACAGACCTAAGGACCAGTGGAATAGATGAAAAGATTAAGAAATAACTTCAGACACACTAAGCCATGTCATCACTGACAAATGAACCAAACATCCTCAGTGGAGGAAAGATAGCCTCTTTAACATATGGTGCTGGAAAAATTGCAGTTTAGCCTGCCAAACACTGAAGCTAGATCTATCTCTCTCACTGTGTACTAAACTAAAATCAAAGTGAGTTAGAGATCTAAATATTAAAACAAACACTAAATCTTGTGCAAAACAGGTTAGTTAGAATTGTTGGAGAAATGGCTTAGGGAAAGGCTTTATGAACAAAACCTCTGAAGCCCAAGAACTAGCAGAAGAAATCAACAAATGAATCTCATCTTATTAAAAAAAGCTTCTGAATTGCAAAAGAAACCACTGGCAGGGCAAAAAGACAACCAACAATATGGGGAAAAAATTACCAGCTGTTCCTGAAACAAAGGGTTACTATGTAGAATACATAAAGAGGCTTAATAAATCAGCCCCCCCAATTTAATGACCCAATTCAAAATTCTTCCTCAGAAGAAGATGTAAAAATAGCTAAGAAACGGGGCCGGAGGGTTAGCTCAGTGGTTCCGGAGCCTGCCTCGCAAGCGCAAGGTCCTGAGTTCGATCCCCGGTAACCACATACAATGCTGGGCGTGGAGACACGCCCACCAACAATCAACACCGCATACCACAATGCCGGACGTGGTGGCTCACGCCTGTAATCCCAGCACTCGGGAGGCAGGGACAGGAGGATTGCTGAGTTCGCGGCAGCTTGCCTGGGCACCATAGTGAGCTCAGAGCCAGCCTGAACTACAAAGCGAGACCCTGTCTCAAAAAGCAAAAAAAAAAAAAAAAAAAAAAAAAAAAAAAAAAAAAAAAAAAAAAAAAAAAAAAAAAAAAGCTAAGAAACGTAGGAAGAAATGCTCAGCATCACTAGTCACACAAGAAATGCAGATGAAAAACAACACTGAGATTTCATCTCACTCCACAAAGAATAGCTGGTATTTTGAAATTAACCAGCAACAAATGCTTGTGAGGCTTTAGAGAAAAAGTGACCAATCTCTATTGCTGATGGGAATATAGACTGATAAAACCACTATGGAGATTCCTCAGAAAACTAGGATTAGGGATCCTATTTGACCCTGCTATTCCCTTGCTGAGGATAGACATGAAAGAATTATAAGATTCATATCACAGTGACATTTATGAACTCATCTTTATAGCAGCTCAGATTGTGATAACTAAATCTTAGAAAGAATCCAAATACCCATCAACTCTAGACTGGATAAAAAATATGTGCATTTCTTTATTCTTTTTTTAATGAAGTATTACTGTGCCATAAAATTATAATTTTGAGTCATTTGTACTCAAATGGATGTATCTTAAGGACATACACATAAGTGAATTAAACAGGTCATAGATATGTAAATATTGCATCTTTTCCTTTGTATGAGAAACTTAAGAAGTAAATGAGTTGTAGAATGCATGAATGATATTGTGGAATAGTAAATATTCAAAGGGAAATGGGGTTTACGGGTAAATAATGAAGGGAAAGAAAAAATGTGATTTTAAAAAGGAAAAAAAATCTTATGTATATAGGGGCATGTGGTTGAAGGGTGGGTAGAGGAAGGGGAAAATGAGAATTAAGTTATCTCATATACTGTACAAATTCTCAATACTGATCATTATGTGCACATATAATGTACCAATAAAGATTTTTTTTTGAGACAGGGTCTTGCGTTGTAGTTCAGGCTGGCCCTGAGCTCACTATGTAGCCCAGGCAAGCCTCGAACTCAGCAATCCTCCTGTCACTGCCTCCGGAGTGCTGGGATAACAGGCGTGAATCACCACGCCTGGCAAAGATTTAAATTTTAAGAAGCGAATTATATATTAAGCAACACTTTGCAATTAAATTAAAATAATTTAAGCCTATGGTTGAAACATTGCTGACTTTTTTACATGGAAAAAAAATAGATTAATTAGCAACCTAGAGGCTACAGGTTTATATGTCAATGCTAGGTCATGGTTGGTAGCTTGTGGCCTTATCTCTGTTCATGAAGAGATCTATAAGAAATGATTTGCTTTAAACTGAAAGGGGTGGGAAATTGGGATATGTCATGCTGTGACAAAACTGGGCACACTGCTTAAATTGTTCCTAGAAAATTCTGGTGCATTTTTATAGCAGAAAAATGTTCAAATATTCATAATGGTTCATTATAAACTGAAGTTATAGCAAGAAGCTATGCTATTTAATTTTGTGTGCTTCTCTTTTAAAATACAGTAGATGCTTTTATTGTTTCTCAAAAACAAGAAAAAAATTTCCTTAACTATTTTAAACAGAGTACAGCAACTATAAGACAAGATTCAAAACACACTGAGGGGAAAAAACTGCACTTGGTTTGCAATGACTCAAAGGAAAAAGGATGGTAGTACTTATGTACTTTACATTATGTTGTAAAATTTAGGATTTATTTTCATTCTAGAGAATGATATAAATTGTCATTCAGCTTCTGCATGACTTTGAAACAATTAAAATTGTAAAGGAAAATCTCTAAATATGAATACTAACTCTGACTCACAAATGAGAAATTCATATTTCAGTTGTTTAGATTTATGGCTTGATGTGTTCAATTTATTTTATGTTGGTCAAAATTACACACAATAAGTGACATTAATTCTAACAACTGTATATTTAGTCTTAACTTTAGAATATAATAGTTAATTTTTAAAGAAGTCCCTTGAATAATAACTGCTTACCATATAATGCCATTTCTTAATAAAAATAATTTGAAAATTCCCAAACTTTTAGAGCAAAACAAAATTACTCTGATGACTCAGAAAAACACCTCAGCCATGCATGGTGGCTCAGGCCTATAATCCCAGCATTTGGGAGGCAGAGGCAGGAGCATTGCTGAGTTCCAGGCTTGCCTGGGCTACATAGTGAGCCCAGGCCCAGCCTGAACTATAAAGCAAACCCTGTCTCGAAAAAAAAAAAAAAAAAAAAGAATCCCTCAGCCTGTTGTATCCTTGGTATCTATATTCCGGCTTCATACATTTTCCATTAAGTGCATGCATTTTCTTCCCCCCAAAGCTTTTGTGTATTCAACTTCTCTGATTAGAAGTTTTGTTTTTTATGTAACTATTCAGCTCATATTTAGTGTACAATTCCCTACTTCATCATGGCCTCTTCTCACAAAATTTAACATTTCAATGTTTATTCACTCATATCTCGAGTGTGTATTGAATACCTGATAATGAGCCCAAGATTCTCAGTTGTATGATGACTCAACAGTGAATGACAGGTTGGGTATTTCAGAGCAGCTGTGATGGTAATAGAATGATAAGCTGATTTGGATTTCATAGATATTTTGATGACATTTGTTTACTAATGATCTTAGCCCATAATATGAGAAATTTACTAAGCATAATTTGCTTAGCGAAAGTCATTTATGTAATTGACAATATTATTAGTCTTTTAGAGCACAGATCATTTGATCTTAGAATAGTGTGATAATTAATTTTACAGCTGCTGAGACGTGTTAAAATGATGAGGTCTGTGTAATCCTAATCACTCCTTAATTTTCTTCAATCACATTTTTCTACCTGTGAAATTCAAGTTTCTAAGTGTTCTTGTGTAAACTGCCCTCTTACTAGTGTTCTTAATTACTAAAGGACTTATCTTTTTAATTAGTCTTATAACACATACTGAGTAACTATTATACAATAGCGCTTACAAATTACTGTTAACAATCTTTGTTAAAAACACTGTCCATAGTTCCAGGCAGTGATTATCACATTTTAAAACCACTTACCTAAAGTGGTTATAGATCATCCCCATGAAACTGTTAGGAAAATTATTTCTGTAAGTTTATGGACAGTTTTATCTATCTGAAATACCTGCTTTATGTATATGAAGTGTGCATACTGGTGCTGATATGGATTGGTGGAAGTAGACTTAAGATTTTTATTTCTATGTGCCTTTCTTTGTCTGAGTTATCCTATATGAACACATAAGGAAGTGTTTCAGGTGACAGGAAAAGAATATCCAAAGGAAAGAAGACATTATCCCATGGTCTATATAAATAAAATGTACCTTGTTACTGCACTAGAAAACACATGTCATGAGCTATTTAGTGGCAACTGAAAACAAATCATAAGCAAAAGTTAAAAGGAACTTGGACTTAATACATCCTGTGTGGGGTGGGGGATCCTGAGATGAATATTTTCACACCAAGGCTTCCTTATTTCTGTTAAATCAGGGGCCATTCCACAAAAATATTCACAACTTACTGAAAACAACAGCTCTTTACACTATCACGAGGGACTATTTTCCACAGCAACACATATCCTAGCCCAGGTCCAGGTAATCCTTTTGTTGGAGTTTGATGTACAATCTTTCGTGCCTCCTCAATGATCTTGTGCCTGTAATAATTCCTTTCTGTGATACCTTCCAGACTTCAGAGTCATTCCCATTTCACTGTATTTAGTTGAGAGAGGAAGAGGGAAAGGGAGAGAACAAAGAAGTAGATGTTAGGGAGCAAACATCACCCTTGACAAGACACATGGGAAAAATGTTGCTGGACTTCGTAGAATGTGAACATATACAACGATTTCCTTTTCTGCCCGATGGCAGAGATTCTCAACAAACCTAATAAGGAAAATTATGCAACCTAAATTTAAAAATGAAGGAATCACAAGAATAATTAATATTGCAGTAGTAAAATAACCAGAAAAAAATCACTTCCTAGCTGATGTAGGGCACAGCCCTGATCATTCCCTCTTCAATGTTTGGATAAACATTTTCCCAGATGTTCCCATGTTAGGGCTTAGTCCCCAGTGTACACTGCAGTGGACACGGCAGAAAAGCCTTTAGGATGGGCGGGGTTTGGAGGAAGGTCTTTATGGCACTAGAAATGTGCTTGAAAGTGGATTGTGGGACCCTGTCTTTTCCCCTTTCTTTCTTTCCCTCCTGGCTCAAGAGGGAGAAGGTTTGGGATCCTACTGCATCACAAGTGCTGCTACACAACAAGCCCAAAGCAACAGGCGCCACAGATAGTGGATGAGAACCTCCAATCCTACAAGCCCAAATAAAATTTTTATTGCTACAAATTGATTACTTCAGGTGTTCTGTTATGACTAAACACCAATCAAAACCAACAGAGTCAGCACCACATATGAAATGATAGAGAAAACTTGCAGCAAAATTTAGAGCTTTAAGGTATTAAGTAGGACAGAATGCACTATTAATTTTTGGAAGATTAAGGAAAGCAGAAAGTGATATGGTAAAACACCAGTTTCTTAGAATGTTAACAACAAATAAAAGAGAAAATAACTTAAAAGGTGAAAAGCTTTAAAGAAATATCTACAAAAATAAATCCAAGGGTAAATTTATATGTACTATATAAATTAAAAAAATAAATGAAATATTATGGGAATGTAAAATAGTACAAGGCCAAAATATAGAAAAATACAGGATTATGTTTAATGTAAATCTGTGTTAATATACACAAATTCCATTGTATGATGGGGATAATATCAATCACTAAATCAAGTGAAAAAATATAAATTTAAATGAACCAACATTCGTGAAATAAATTTACACATTTTTTTTTTCAAAATTCTAGATCCAAACACAGCAGTGAGCCCATATGGTATCCAAAGAGGCTAGTGGTGAAAGTTCTATTTGTGGTTCTTCTGAACTTTCAGTTATGATAAAAATGCAAAGCTAGTTTGAGCTCGTTTCTGAGGAAAGTTTTCAGAGCAGATGGTTTTCCTTCTTTTGGAAATGGTACCAAAGGACAAGATTGAAATCATAAGTATTCTATGTGTTTCACGGAATTGGAGAACATCATAAATGTCAAAAGCCAGGCAAGCACCCTGGGATATGAGACTGTTCTCTCTCATTAGAATGAAGAATTTAAATCAACAGTTGTTACATTCCTTCATTTCTGTCTGTAGTTTTGGAGAAAGTAGGTAAATAAGAAGGAGATAAATAGAATTGTCTAAAGTTTCGAAATTTAAAAAATAACAGTTTATGATTCTTGCTATTTCTAAAGTATCTGTACCTTTGAGGATGGAAATTCACTCTTTATAGAGGAAATTAACAGAAACAAAAAAACTATGATAAAATTTAAAATGGTAATATATACTTATATAACAAATACTTATTCATAATCTTATATTCACATATAACATCATTTATATAAGCACTCACGTTCCTATTTTATAGGTATGTATACATACAGCTTTGTTTTGATTTGATTTGGTTTGTTTTTTGACATAGTGTCAGAGTCTGTAGCCCGGGCTGCCATGAACTAGAAGTAACTCTGCTATCTCAGTCTAAGTCATGCTGGAATCATAGATTCACAAGCACAATAGCTTACATACACATTTATGCTGTGATAAGAACACCTCCTCTAACTTTAGCCTTTAAAAAATATGTGTATTGCTAATTCTATACTTGTTTTAAACAGCTATCTAGGACTTCATCTTATGTGACCGGAATTCTATGGCCACTGAACAACTCCTTCCTTTAGTACTCAAAACTCTATCAGTGACCATTTTATGTTTCTTGAGCTTGAATAGTTTCTATATCTCTTGTAATTAGAATTCTGAATTACTGTATGTGGCATTTCTTGACTGGTTTAGGTATTTTGGCATATTGTCCTCCAGGTTATCCACGTTGTATCATAAAGCAAGATTTTTTATTTAAGTTTTAACTTCCTGTTTTATTTATAAGGTACATTTTCTTTACTAGTTTGTTTCTATGTCTTCCAAAATATAAGTAATGCTCCAACAAATATGAAACCATAAATACTTCTTGGATACCCAGTTTTCAAGATCTTCAAATATATACCTAATAGTACAATTCCTAGATTATATGGCTGTCCTTAACTTTTCAAAAATCTCCACACTTTTTCCCAGAGCAGCTGCAGCAGTGCACGAGAGTTGCAATTTCTTCATATCTTGCAGCAATTATTTCTAATAGTAGCCAATTTAGCTATGTGAGATAATATTTCATGGTGGTTTTAATTTGGAGTTCTGTGATGAGTGATATTGGTCATGTTTTCCTATGTGAAAATTTACTTTTTCATATGAATAGAAATATCTAATTGTGTCAGGCTCTCTTTTTATTAAACTATAGATCCTTTAAACTAGTTGTTATGCCCTATATGTTAAAA
>PVIC010053986.1:0-11670 GCA_004025085.1 Thryonomys swinderianus
TGAACTATTTTGTGTAATGGCTCTGCGATGATTTCAGGTTGTCAGTCCCCAGGCTTTCGCTTGGCTGTCTCAACTTCGCCACCAGTGGGAGGACACCCAGAAGCACTGCTTTGTTAATATCTGTGATGCTCGGTTCCGCTACTTCTATGAATACTTAGGAAACAGTCCTCGACTAGTGATCACTCCTCTAACTGACAGGTAACCATTATAAGTGTGAGTCAGATGGGAAAAATCAAACCAAACAAGTCCCCTAACACAGGCAGAGATGTGTGAGAATAAAAAGAAAGAGTGAAAGAAAATGATGACTAAATTAGGAAACTGTATATTAACTACTTAAGCAAATGAGCATCTACTTAGAGGCAATCTAAAATGGAACCAGAGAATCAAAATCACAGAAGCTCCAACATACAAATGGTGGGACTATAAGGAGATGAACATGGCTTGGGTGGCCTGTTGGAACACACCAGCCTGTCTTACATCTGTGGTAGCATCCCTGTTACCAGACTGTCACGCCCGCATTCTCTTATTGCAATAAAAAAATTACTAGGAATTGCGTGCTCAAATTTACTTTAAGAATTTCACACATTGAAAAGAGAAAAGAGAATATGCATTAAATGATTCAACAAATACTTACAAAGTACTGTGCTAAAAAATAAAGTGTTCATATTAAGCAAACCAGGGTCCTTTGCTACCAGTGATATTATTTTTTAGTACAATTTAGTATGCAAGTGGGTGGGGAGTAAGAGGAATAATATACAGAACAAAATATGTTGGGTGATAACATATGATATGGGGGAAAAAATGGTGCTGTCTTAAAAATGTGTAGTTTATATTCTGAGATACCCTGGAACCAGATTAGACTTTTGAGGGTTTGGGGTGGGTAGGAGAGACACTATAGGCTTCACTGGTTGAACATCGCTGACCTGAACATTCAAAATCCAAAATGCTTCAAAAATCTGAAACTGAGTGTTATGTGTTTTGTTTTTGTTGTTGTTGTTGTTTGTTTGTTTGTTTTGAGACAGGGTCTTGCTTTGTAGTTCAGGCTGGCCCTGAGCTCACTATGTAGCCCAGGCAAGCCTCGAACTCAGCAATCCTCCTGCCTCTGCCTCCCAAGTGCTGGGATTACAGGCGTGAGCCACCATGCCCGGCACTGTGGTATGTGGTATTGATTGCTGGTGGGCGTGAGTCTCCACACCCAGCATTGTATGTGGTTACTGGGCATCGAACTCAGGACCTTGCACCTGCAAGGCAGGCACCGGAACCACTGAGCTAACCCTCCCGCCCCTGAGTGTTATGTTTTCATTCAGAAGAGGTTCTAGTTTTGCAGTGGTTTGGATTTGGGACACGCGACTTGTATAAATTGGGTGAGAAAACCTTTGAGCTTGAACCTAGTGGTAATGTACAGCCAGCCACGCACAGGTCCTAAGGCTGAAAGGTGCAGGCAGAAACCAGCACCAGTGTGTCAAAGGGGAGGAGAGGCTTGACTCTTCAAGGAGCAGATAGAAAACCCCTGGGGTCCAGGTGTAACAAGAGAGTAAGATGTTATTAAAAGTTCATTGCCTCGGGCTGGAGGGTTAGCTCAGTGGTTCCGGCGCCTGCCTCGCAAGCACAAGGACCTGAGTTCGATCCCCGGTAACCACATACAATGCTGGGCGTGGAGACACGCCCACCAACAATCAACACCGCATACCACAATGCTGGACGTGGTGGCTCACGCCTGTCATCTCAGCACTCAGGAGGCAGAGACAGGAGAATTGCTGAGTTCGCGGCAGCTTGCCTGGGCACCATAGTGAGCTCAGGGTCAGCCTGAACTACAAAGCGAGACCCTGTCTCCAAAAAGCAAAAAAAAAAAAAAAAGTTCATTGCCTCGTGACTCCAGTAAATACATACATTGTCAGAATACTGGAAAGGTCAGGATATGGTTTTTGGGTTTTTTTGGTTTTTTTTTTTTTTTTTGCTTTTTGGAGACAGGGTCTCGCTTTGTAGTTCAGGCTGGCCCTGAGCTCACTAGCAGGTGAATTTCTTTATTAGCACTCCCGCCCCTGCGGACTTACTTGGTGGGAGAAAGACATCGAATCTTCAGTATTTATGAGATGGAACTCATACCGTAAGCTCACAGCTGCACCTCAGTCTTCTCACTGTCAAAGTGCAGCTGGCAGTATGGCGGTGCAGGGAGACTGGTAGAGTTCTCTCGCAAACTTTGTCATTCTTCATGCACATACTATTAATCTGGTCATTTCATCATTTCTGTACTGTACAGCTTTTATAATTACCTGAATCATTCTTTTTAATGTGTCTCTAAAGATATTCACTGTCTCGTTATTTAATGTCATGCAATTTTTTCACTGTGAAGGACCGATATATGTCGCTTGGCATAATCACCAAAGAACAGTCAAGACTTGAGAATGTTAGGAGTCTACCACATGCATGCCATTGGGAATGGAAAAGAGTTCAGCAAGGCTCAGGATATAGAGGAGGAAAGGAAGGATATTTTAAAGTTGATCAGTATGTGAAGATTGATTGCTTGTTAAAGCTTTTAATTTATTGCCCTGTAAAAGAAATTTTAATTTAAAAAATCATTGTGTCCTTTATGTGGAAGTTAAAAGGAAGGTGACTATTCTCATTGTGTGGATAATTTTGGATAAGATATTTACATTATGTGTATTTCCATTTCATTGTGTGGGTTATTTATGGATTGCTCACATTCACATAATGATGCCTTGAAATCCTTGCGTCGTTTCATTTGATGCTAATGGTCCCTCTGGGCAAGGCAGAGTAGAAAGTGTCTCATTCCGTAGGTGGACAGCTGCAGGGCCTGAGGTCAGCCGGCTCACACCGGACAGCCTTGCGCAGCGCGTGGGCTGGAACGACACAGGCTCAGAGACCTCGGGACACAAGGGCCTCGGTAACACGGAGGCTGACGTCTCACTTTCGTTACCGTCCTCGGTTGAGTGAGCCAGCAGGACACACTGGGAGGAGCTGACATGCTGAACATGCCCTCCACGTTTGTTTTTGGCCAGTGGAAAAGAGCAAGGCAGGGCCTGGGTGAGATGTCCTAAAGTGAGTACCCTAAGAGTGCATTTCTTGACATGCGAGATTGCTTGTGCTTAGGTGCCGTTAGAATGAGGAGGGAAATGCAGATGTGTGTGGCCCAGACTTGGAGCCCCTGGGGGTAGATAACTTGTGTACAAAAAGTACTTTGAAATTATGCCTCTTTTATACATAGGTGAATTTTAAAGAAGTTTACCTTTGGGTTCCTTCATAGATTCTTCTAGTAAGCCTCATTTTAAGGAGGAGAAAACAGACATGTTCATGTCAAAAGGTTTAATATTAGGGCCAGAGATTTAGCTCAGTGGTTCTGGCACCTGGCTAGCAAGTGCAAGGTCCCTGGTTTGACCCCCAGTAACCACATACAACAGTACCAGGCATGGTGACTCACGCCCACCAGCAATCAGCACCACATAGCCAATGCCAGGCGTGGTGGCTCGCACCTGTAATCGTAGCACTTGGGAGGCAGAGGCAGGAGGATTGCTGAGTTTAAGCCTTGCCTGGGCTACACAGTAAGGTCAGGGCCAGCCTGAAGTACAAAGCGGGACCCTGTCTCAAAAAAATAAAAAAGCTTAATATCTGAAGATATGCAACATAGATTAGTCCTTGGTGCCCTGACCTCGGTGCATGTGTCTTCCTAGTAGATGCACTCCCTGTGCTAATACAAAGCTAGAAACCCCAGGTAAAGAACAGCAGATTCTTGTAGGCCTTGCCATTTGTTAGTCTTTCTTCCTTTTACTTCCTCTGTCTTTGCTCTTTTTTCTTGGGTCTTTATCTCTTCCAGAAAAAATAAGTATTACAATGCTCTGTATGCATGTGAGCAACACATTTAAAGTGAATTCCTAAAATATATTTTGATACAATGAATTATGTCACTGTACATTTGCCTTGTACATTTGCATACTATGTAATTTATATGTTTACCAACTCATCTCCTAATGTATTTATTAGGTAGCAATTTAAAGCATTCAATGTTTAATTCATTCACCATCCAAGGTTTGTATTTTTCTTTTATAAACAGTAGCTTGAAATGTTGTCAACCATATTAATATAATCTTTACCTAGAAATATTAGAAATTGAATTGCATTGTAAATTAAGTATATTTCTATTCAAATGCACAGCTCTTAGGAAATGAGAACAATAAGCTTGTAAAGCAATCAATTCTTCTCTAGTAGTTTTAAACAGACAACCTAAAATTAAAATTCATATAAAATAATCTGACTTGTTGCTATGAATACATCAGAAGTACATCATCTCTTTTTGTTGTTGTTCTGTGACTACATTCTCAACCTTGGCTTCTTAAGCTTTGACTTTAGAAAATCATCTGTCTCTAATATATCTTAGAAATTTCATATAACTATTATATTTGTCTCTTCTTTGCCCAAAGGTGTTATATTACTTTAACTCAGTCACTTCATCTAACCATGAGTGGGGCTCCAGCTGGCCCAGCTGGTACAGGAAAAACAGAAACCACCAAAGACCTTGGACGTGCACTTGGCATGATGGTTTATGTATTCAACTGCTCAGAGCAAATGGACTACAAAGTAAGTTATTAAGTGTTGTATGTTAACATGACTACTCCTGCTTGAGATGAGGCTGAGTGTTCCTTATCTGAAATACTTGGGTCAAAAGTGTTACTCAGACTTATTATTTTGAAATATTTTTATGTATTTAGTGGGCTATCTCAGGGGAGACACCCATTCTAAAATAAGATTTTTTTATACTCAACCTGGGCTTAATTTTACATAATAGTTTTAATGATTTAATAAAGTTTTGTGGTATGGAATTTTGCATTTCTGGCATCAACATTGTAGATTTTGGAGCATTTCGGATTTTCAGGTGAGGGGCGCTCAGGCACTCAACCTGTAAATACGTAAGACTTCCTTCTCTGAAACTCAGTATGCCTCCATCATCAGTCCATAGGGAATATCTATAAAGGCCTGGCGCAGACAGGAGCGTGGGGCTGCTTTGATGAGTTCAACCGCATTGCTGTGGAGGTGCTGTCCGTGGTGGCTGTGCAAGTGAAAATGATCCATGATGCTATCCGAAATGGGAGAGAGAGGTGAGCGCCTCGTGTCTCCCCTGTGACAGTTAGGGTAACAGAGTGATGCAGTGAACTTTCTTTGCAGTCGAGTGCTCTCTCTTTCATGGTGGATAAAATAATAGTTAATTTTGAAAATTTCTTTTGTTCATCCTCATATTTTAAAAAATTGAATTCTTTATTGGTATAATTTATATACAGCTCACAATAACACACAACACTGGGGAATTTGTACCAGTAATTTGACCCAAGTTAATTTGACACAAGTTAATTCTCATTTTTACCGACATACCTACCCCCCCCACCTCCTATATACATGCTCTTTTATTTTCTCTCGGAATCATATTTATTCCTTCCTAACATTATGTTCCCACACCAAATTCCCTTTGGATATTCCTATTTTTTTAAAAACTATCATACATTCTAGCACTCATTTACATCTACAGGTGCTCATATAAAAGAAAAGATCTGGTATTTGCATTTCTGTGATCTATTTATTTCACTTATTAGTGTGTCCTCCAGGTGTATCCATTTGCACATAAATGAATGAATCTTTTCACTCTTTATGGCAGAATAATACTCCATTTTATTTTAAAAAATCTCCTTTATCCAGTCTCCAGTTGATGGGCATTTGGGTTGTTTCCAAGATTGGGGTATCACGAACTGAGCTGCTATGAACATGGATGTACATATGTCTTTCCAATGTGATTTTTAAAATTCCTTTAAATATATTCCTAGCAGGAGGATAGCAGGATCAAATAGGACCCCTAATCCTAGTTTTCTGTGGTATCTCCACACTGATTTCCACAATGGTTGCACAAGTCTGCAATCCCACCAACAGTGGAGAAGGGTTCCTTTCTGCCCACAGCCTTGCCAGCATTTATTGTTGGTTGATTTTGCAATAGCAGCCATTCTTTGTGGAGTGAGATGAAATCTCAGTGTTGTTTTCATCTCCATCTCTCGAATGACCAGTGATGTTGAACATTTCTTCATATGCTTCTTGGTTGCTTTGACTTCTGCCTCTGGGAAGTGTCTGTTCATTTCACATGCCCATTTTTGAATTGGATCTCTGTGCTTGCTTTGGCAGCACATATACTAAAATTGAATTGGATCTTTAAACTTGGGAAGGCTGATCTGTTTGAGTTCTTTATATATTGTAGATAATAGCCCTTTGTCTGATAAACAGCTAGTAAAGATTTTTTCCCATGTTGTTGGTTGTCTTTTAGCAGTGCCAGTGACTTCTTTTGCTGTGCAGAAGCTTTTTAGTAGGATGAGATCCCATTTGTTGATTCTTTCTGCTAGTTCTTGTGCTATAGAGGTGTTGTTCATAAAGTCTCTGCCAATGTCTCCAAGAGTTTTACCTAGCCTGTTTTGCAGCAGGTTTATTGTTTCTCTTTTAATGTTTAAGTCTCGAATCCATTGTGAATTTAGTTTTGCACATGGTGAAAGAGATAGGTCTAGTTTCAGTTTTTGGCAGGTTAAAGCACCATTTGTTAAAGAGGCTGTCTTTCCTCCATCAAGGATGTTTGGCTCCTTTGTCAAAGATAAGGTGACAGCGTATCCGGGGTTGTTTTTGGGTCTTCTAATCTATTCCACTGGTCCTGGGGTCTGTTACTTTGCCAGTACCATGCAGTTTTTATCACAGTGGCTTTACAGTAGTTTTAAGTTGGGGATCATAGTATGTCCTGCCATGTCGTAGTTGCTTAGAATTGCTTTTGATATTCTAGGTCTCTTGTGGTTCCAGATGAATTTTTGGACGATTTTCTCTAGCTCTGTGAAGTATAGCATTGGAATTTCAATTGGAATTGCATTGAATCTGTATAGTAGTTGTGGGAGTATAGCCATTTTGATGATGTTGGTTCTCCCTACCCAGGAGCAAGGGATGTCTTTCCACTTCCTGATATCCTTTTCCATCTCATTTTTCAGAGTCCTATAGTTTTCAGAGTAGAGGTCTTTCACTTCCTTTGTTAGGTTGATTCCTAGATATTTCATTTTTCTGGGTGCTATTGTGAAAGGGATGGACTCCCCAATTTCTCTTTCGGTGAGTCTGTTGTTTATGCAGACAAATGCTGTTGATTTTTGAGTATTGACCTTGTATCCAGCAACACTACTGAATTTGGTAATTAAGTCTAGCAGTCTTTTGGTTGAGTTTTTAGGATCCTGTAGATAAAATGTCACATCATCAACAAATAATGACTGTTTAACTTCTCCCTTTGCTATCTTTATTCCTTCTATATCTTTGCCTTGCCTGATTGCTATGGCTAATGCTTCCAGCACTATTTTAAACAAGAGTGGTGACAGTGGGCATCCTTTTCTCATTCTGGATCTTACAGTAAAAGGTTTCAGTTTTTGCCCATTAAGTATTATGCTGGCTGTTGGTTTCTCATACATAGCTTGTATTAGATTGAGATAAAGTCTATCTATTCTGATTCTCTGTAGGGTTTTGATCATGAATGATTGTTGGATTTTGTCAAATGTTTTTTCTGCATTGATTGTGATGATCATATGGTTTTTGTCCTTGAATCTGTTAATATAGTGTATTACATTTATTGATTTACATATGTTAAACCAGCCTTGCATCCCTGGGATAAATCTGACTTGATCAGGGTGTATGATTTTCTTGATAACTCTCTGTATTCTGTTTGCAAGTATTTTATTGGGGATTTTTGCATCAGTGTTCTTTAGAGCGATTGGCCTGTAGTTTTCTTTTTAGGTTGGCAGAGGATTTCCTCTGCCTTTGGAATATAGCTAATGGTTGTTTCAAGGAATGATTTGGGGAGTACTGATTCCCTTTCGATTTCATTAAAACGATTGAGAAGTAGTGGCATTAACTCTTCATTAAAAGTTTTGTAGTATTCAACAGTGACTCAGAACTATGGCTTTTCTTTGTTGGTAGGTTTTTTTTTATTACATTTTCAATTTCCCAGATTGATATCGGGTTGTTTAACATTTTTATATCCTCTTCGTTCAGCTTTGAAAGTTCATATGTGTCTAGGAATCTATCCATTTCTACTAGATTTTTCCATCTTTTTGGAGTACAAATTTTCAAAATACATGTTTATTATCTTTGGACTTCCACTGGGTCTGTGCTGATTTCCCCATTTTCCTTCCTTATAGGATGGATTTGAGCCTTTTCCTTCCTTTGTTTGATAAGGTTGGCTAAGGGTCTGTCGATTTTATTTATCCTTTCAAAGAACCAACTCTTCAATTCATTGATTCTTTGCATTGTTCTCTTTGTCTCCATTGCATTCATTTCTGCTTTGATCCTTATAATTTCCTCCCTAGTAAAAGCTTTGAGTTTATCTTGCTTCTCTTGTACTAATTGTTTGTGGTTCGTCATTAGATTGTTTATTTCAGTTTGCTCTATTTTCCGAGTGTAGGCATTCACTGCTATGAATTTGCCTCATAGACCTGCTTTCATCCCATAAATTCCTGTATGTTGTACTGGGGTTGTCATTGAGTTGTAGAAACTGTTTAATTTCTTCTTTAATTTTTTTTGTGGCCCATTGGTTGGTCAACAGAGTGTTGTTCAATTTCCATGTGTTTGTGATGATCATGGAATTTCTTTTGCTATTCAGCTTATTTCAAGGCCCTATAGTCTGATAGTATGCAGGGGTAGCTTTGATTCCTTTGTATTTACTTAAGCCTGTTCTATGAACTAGGATGTGTTCTATTTTGGAGAATGACCCAGGAGCAGCTGAGAAGAATGTACATTCTGGCTTTGTAGGGTAAAATATTCTGTAGGCATCTATTAAGTCCATTTGCACAAAAGTTTGATTTAGCTCAAGTATTTCCTCATTGATTCTTTGTCCAGTTGATCTGTCAATTTGTGACAGTGGAGTATTGAAGTCCCCTACTACTATTGTATTTGTGGTTATCTGGCTTTTCATGTCCACTAATGTTTGTTTTATGTAGTTGGGTACATTAGAGTTTGGTGCATAAATATTTATGATTGTTATTTCTTTCTCTTGGATAATTCTCTATACGAGAATATAGTGACCTTCTTTATCTCTTTTAATCAGTTTGGGTTTGAAATCTATTTTATCTGCAAACAAGATAGCCACTCCTGCTTTTTTGCCATTTCCTGTGGCATGGAGGATTGTTTTTCCAACCCTTTATTTTCAGTCTATGGGTTTCCTTCTGAATTAGGTGTGTTTCCTGTATACAGCAGATTGTAGGATCTTGCTTCTTGATCCAGTCTGCTAGTCTGTGTCTTTTAATTGGCCCATTGAGGCCATTGACATAAATGGTTATGACTGATATGGACATATTCAGAGCTGCCATGTTTCCCTGTTCTCGGTTCATTTCTTCTTTGCTTTTCCCCTTTTCTATTAAGTTTCTTGTTTGCCCCAATGAATTTATTCTCCTGGGTCTCGTGGGTATGGAATGTTCTGTGTTTTTTTCCAAGATGTTCTTTAGAATGTTTTAGAGTGCAGGTTTCGTATTTGTGAAGTTTTTCAAGTGCTCTTTGTCATGGAAGTATCTTATTTCCCTGTCTATTCTGAAAGATAGTTTTGCAGGATACAACAATCTAGGCTGGAGGTTGTTTTCCTGCAATGCATGAAATACTTCCCTCCACGCTCTGCTTGCGTTGAGTGTTTGTGTTGAAAAGTCTGCTGTGATCCTCATGGGCTTTCCTTTGTAGGTGATTTTCTTCCTTTCTCTCACTGCTTTCAGTATTTCATTCTTTTGTTGTGCATCTGGAACCTTAATAATTATATGTCTAGGTGTAGATATTTTTATGTCACTGTCTTTTGGAGTCCTATAGGCCTCATTTATCTGTATGTCCAATTCTTTTCCTGTGAAGTTTTCTGTTGTTATCTCTGACAAGTTTTTTTTTATGTCTTTTACACTGTCTCCTGCTTCCTCAGTGACTCCAGTCAGTCTTATATTATTTTTCTTTGAGTCATGTAGAAGCTGTTGAATTGATTTCTCATGGTCCCTTGCTCTTTTCCATAGATTATACCTTTCCTGCTTGTTGGCTGCTATGCTGTCCTCTAGGTCTGAGATTTGGTTCTGTGCTTCATTCATCCTACTGTGCAAGCTTTCGTTCTCCTTCATCACTCCCTGGAGCTCTGCTTGGAGCTGTTTACAAGGTTCCATTGCTTCTGCTAACTTGGATTCTATCATCTTGCTGATCTCTTCTTTAATGATGCCCTTCACTGTGGACAGTATCTGTGTTTTGATCTCAGAGATGAGTTCTGATTTCCATTTTACTAGGTCTGCTTTAGTTACTATCTCCAAGAGTCCTGGTGTTTGAGTTTCAGTTTGCTGTATTTCCCTTTTCTCTGAATTTCCCTGTGGTGGTTATCTTTGTGTCTGGTTTTGTATATTTTCTCATTTCTACTCTTTTGTTATTACTAATGCTATTTGTTTAATTCTTTGCCTGATGACAGGGCAATGTTTGGTTGCAGGTCTTTCTTTCTATTATCCTGGGCCCTTTGGATGTGGCACCTTTCTGAGGTGTCCTCCTTGAATCTGTAATGACCCTTGAGAGTTCTCAGTTCTGACACATCATGGGAGGTGTTTGAACAGAAAAATCACATCATCTTTGTTATCATAATACAACCAATGCCAAAATCAGTATTAAACACAGTAAATTAAAAGTTTTGATAATTTATATTCTGAAGACTTTGATCTCATGAGTTACCTCTGTGTCCATATGCCAAAATTTATAATTAATCAGCAATGTGTATACAACATGCAGATCATAAATGTACCCCCAGAACCCTTTGGGAGTAAAAGATCGCTGGGGAATCAGGGAAGTAGGGAGACAGAAGGAGAATGAAATAGGCTTAGCAGATTTATAAAGATCACATAGATCTCAAGAACCTCATATATGCCAGCAGGTAACAGAGACTAAAAAGACATATATAAAACAGTACCAGCTGTATGCCGTAAGACCACTGGAAACTTTGCACACCTTCTTATAATAATACAGAAGAAGAAATAGGGCAGCCTAAGAGTTTTTTACTTCTGGGTATTGGTTCTGACAGGAAGACAGAAGAAGGTGTGGGGACAAGAGGTGAATAGAGGGATCTAGGAGTAGATGGCAAAACAGAAGCTAGATTCCCTTTTCTATAAAGATGTAAGCAATAATGAGGGTAAAACCCCAGGTAGTTGGAGAGTTTTAGTGCCAGCAAAGTAGGAAAATAAGAAAAAAATAATTATTTCAAAATGAAGGAATAAAAAGAGTAATAACAGCATCAAAATCAGCAATGACAATATACCAAGCTAAACACATTAGTCAAGAAGAGATATCCCTCAACTTTTATCTTGCCTGGGCTGTCTCAGCTCCAGTGCGGGAGGATGCGGGAAATGGTGCTGTGCTCCTCTCGGGCCTGGGTTGTCTCAGCGCAGCTTTGGAGTGAGGCAGGGGCTGGCCAGCAGGCCGCCACTCCGGGTATCAGAAATGGACCATCCTCATTTTTTATCAGTGACTTTTAATATTAAATACAACAAACGTGTACCACATGACTAAAAGACTAGATGACTTTTGTCATTTCTAAATCCAGAGATCAATTCTCAGTCCTCACCTTTTTGACCTTATGACAGCGTCTGATGCCGATGGCCATTCCCT
>PVIC010053987.1:0-11651 GCA_004025085.1 Thryonomys swinderianus
AAAGAAAGAAAGAAAGAAAGAAAGAAAGAAAGAAAGAAAGAAAGAAAGAAAGAAAGAAAGAAAGAAAGAAAGAAAGAGAGGGAGAGAGAGAGGGAGAGAGAGAAAGGAAAGATATAGTATGTATTTTATTTACTAATTCTGTATTAGTAAATTATGTTTCATAGAAAAGGAGGAAAATCACAAAAGATAGGAAAAGTATAGACACTGCCTATATAAAAAAAAACCTAAGTTTCATCTTTCCACTAAAATTTAGCATCTACATGAAAAGTAAAGTGGTATGATAAACTGTTCTGATATCTATCAAAATTTTATTTCTCATTATTCAGGAAAGGTTCCAAATCAAGTAAGTGACTTTTATTTCAAGCTGGTTAAGACTATCAGTCATCAGAAGTTTCCTCTAGTTACTCAATTTTGCCATATATTTGATTGGAATTTATACTTTAACTACCCTATTCCATTAACAGAGATGCTATTAAAAGAAACGAGAAAGCAATGGATTGTTAACACTAACAGAGATATCTTTTTAATGGGTAGCACTTTTGAAATTTGAAAAAATACAAAGGTGTTTTATAGTTCAGAATTTTATATAAATTTTATAATAGCTAACATTTATTGAGCGCTTACTATGCGCTAGGCACTATGCTAAACACTTTAAAAGTATTAGTTTCCAAAAAATCTTATATAATGAAAAAAATTGAACTATGGAGTCAAAAATTTAGATTCTGAGACAAAGCTAAAGCAGAAAAGAAAATATTTTCTAAACAAAAATCAATTCAATAACAGTAAGTAATGTCCTTAAATCACAGGCCAAAACATTACAAAATAAAATAATCTACCAAACCAAATCAAGAACAAAAGTGGCCAATCTTTTTAAGTTCCTCTAATTAAAAAAGAGAATATCTACTTTCAATCTGTTTACCAAGTTTTAAAAAATACTATAAAGAAACATACAGACACAAAAGATGTCAAAATAAATCTGAATCTATCCTATGTCTAAGTAATAAATAAATCTAGAATTAGACCTAAAATAATGAGGTTTCACTGTGTAAGTAAAAATCTTTTGAAAAATTGTTGTGAAAAGTCTCTTTTCTGTTAAGTCCTATAAACCAGTAAGGGCAGTACTGGTTGTCCTTTATCTGACAGTTACTTTTCTCTTTAAATAAGTATCCCAGAATAAATACAAAATTCTTACTTTGTTGCCCGTATAAACTTGCCCCAAATTGAGACAGCTGACCTGATGTAGATGGTGATGCCAGCATCTAGAAACAAATTAATTATATTAGAGCATAAAGAAAGAACAAAGCATGTTATTCACATTTCATAAATCTATACTTTATATCACAAATGTTATCCTTTATCCATATTCTCATTCTTCCTAAAAAATAAACATTGTTACAAATCCTGTTTGAGAATATATGAAAACAAATTGTGCAAAGGTAAACAAGTTTTAATATTTAAAAGATTATATAAAATTACACTAAACTAAATTATATCATTATTCACATGAAGGAAAAAATGTAGGCTAAGCTAACAAAAACACAAATATAACATCTCTAAAATCATTTCTGTAAATTTGTGAGTAAAAGTACTTGCTTCTTAATTACATCATAAATTCAATTAATTACCTAAATAGAGAAGTTCTCTTCTTCCTAAGGATACTTCCTAATTTTTATATAGAAATAAGTGATTTACACCAAAAGGGGAGAAAAACCTATAAATATACACACAACCATAAAAGTGGATAGATGGAATAGCAAAAGACAGGTAAAAATGCTTATGAAAATACAGACATAATAATGCCTGATAGTATATGATATAAATTTCAAGGTTCTTGTTGGACAATGCCTTTGAATTACCATATCAATGCTTTTTTCACAGTAGGATATAAGTTATTTGAAGGCACGTTACATTTATGAAGCACAGTATATTTGTTTTTAGAGTCACAGAAAAGAGCGTAGGTTTATATAAATACATATGCATGTATAATGTCAAATGTTTAAGACGAGTACACGAAAATGTGCATATTATGTATTATTAGACAACTATCAAAATGCTTGAATTAAGTAAGACATGGTGATGTCATCAAGAGGCTTATAATCTAATGGGGCAAGAGACTGAACTACACAATGACATTCTAATCTGCAGTATGAAAAGTGTTATAAAGGAATTATAAAACCTCACTGGAGGAAGATAATTTTGAGACATGCAGAAAGGTGAGGTATTGGTAAAACATTGTAGGTAGTAACATCTAATGAAGGATCTTCTAGGCTAAGAATATGTAATAAGGTTAATGACATGATGAGAAAATAAAATGTAGTAAAGGAGATAAAATTAACTCATAAAAGGAAATAAAACATTGGGAAGTAGAATTTGAAAGCCTAATTACAAATGGTCTTCTTAAATGTCACACAATTATCTAGCAACTACAACAGTAAAAAAACATTAAGCAAGGATATGACATGATCAAAATGGGCTTTGGGATGAAAATTCTAAGAGCAGAAATGGTTGGAAATAATGAGATATCAAACTAGAACAGTATAAGTGTATCTACAAACAAGACACCCAGATAGGAGAAGTAAAAAGAACTTTATAACCTAGTGAACTAGTTGTGGTATAGGGAAAAGCAAATGCATGGAAAATCAAGAAGCAGAGAATTATCAAAGGCTGCTCTGCAGTTTCCTGGAAAGGAAAATGGTGGTGGCACTAGGGAGAGTCAAAAAACACGGAGAGAATCTGTCATACAGAATCAATGTAATCCCAATCAAAATGCCAACAGCACAATTTACAGAGCTAGAAAAAAAATTCTAAAATTCATATGGAACCAGAAGAGACCTAGAACTGTAAAAGCAATTTTGGCAACAAGAGCAAAGCTGGAGGACTTGCAGTATCTGATTGTAAGCTATACTACAAATCAATACAGTAGTGATGAAGATGGCATGGTACTACAACAAAAACAGATATATGGAAAACGGAACAGAAAAGAGGATGCAGAAACCTTGTCAGACACATTTAGCTATTTGATCTTTGGCAAAGGGGCAAAAAAAAAAAAAGCCCAGTTTGATGGAAAGACAAAAAACAAGTGGTGCTGGTAAAACCTGTTATTCGTTGGAGAGGATTAAAACTGGATCCTTATCTCTTAAAAATCAAAATGGATCAAAGATCTAAACTTTAAGGAGAAACAGTAAGCGTACTGGAAAACAAGTAAATTACTTGAAGACCCAGGAGTAGGAAAGGATTTTCCAAGTACAAATCCAAGAAAAAATAACAGCAAAAATCAATAGGTGGCATTGCATCAAATTAAAAAGCTTTTGTGTAGCAAAGAATCAATCAGTAAAATAAGGAGACAATCTACAGAATGGAAGAAAATTCTGGGCAGCTATTCTTCAGACAAATGACTGGTATCTAGAATATATTAAGAAAAAATGGCAGGGGAATGGGAAAAAAATGAGAATCAAGATGTGTCACATACTGGTGCAAACCCTCAATGTTGAATGTCATCATAATGTATATATAAAATGTATTAATAAATCAACTTTTTTAAAAAGAAAAAAACCTAAAATTAAAGGCCTAGTCAAAAACAGGCAAGAGACTGGGCCAGAGATTTAGCTCAGTGGTTCCAGTGCCTGCCTAGCAAGCACAAGGTCCCTGGTTCAATCCCCAGTAACCACATACAATAGTACTAGGTATGGTGGCTCATGCCCACAGGTAATCAGTACCACAGGTAATCAGTACCACATATCACAAATGCTGGGCTTGGAGGCTCAAGCCTGTCTTCCCAGCACTGGGGAGGCAGAGGCAGGAGGATTGCTGAGTTTGAGGCTTGCCTGGGCTACACAGTGAGCTCAAGGCCAGCCTGAACTACAAAGCGAGACCCTGCCTCAAAAAAAGAGAGAGAAATGAGTAGCTACTTTACAGAGGATAAAATGGTCAATAAATACATGAAAATATGTTTGGCATCTCTGAGTATTAGTGAAATGCAAATTAAAACAATGCTAAGAATCCACCTTACTTCAAAAGAATGACAATCATTAAAACATCAAACAATAACAAATGCTGCACAGCTCTGGTGAAGAACGAACTCTCCTACACTGTTTGTGGAAATGTAAACAACCATTAAGGAAATGAGCATGGAGATTTCTCAGAGAACTGAAACTAGAAATTCCATATGACCCAGCTAGCTAACTTCTAAGAATCTTCCCCTAAGAGCTTAAAGCATCATACTATGGTGACACAAGCATATCAATGTTTATAGCAGTGGAATTTGTAATAGCTAAATCATGGAAGCAATTTGTATAGCCATTAACAAATGAGTAAAGAAAATGTGGTAACTAAAAATAATGTATACTACTCAGCTATAAAAAAACGACAAATTTGACACATTGCAGGAAAATGGATGCACATGGAAAATATAATACTAACTGAAATAAACCAAACACAGGGCTTTAAAACCATATGGTATCCCCTTATTTGAGAGAGGCAACATATAAACAAAGAAAACAATGAAGATGGATACAAAGGGATAAGGAATGGATCTTTTGCAATAGGGAAAGGGTAAAAGAGAACAAGGGGGAGAGTGATGAAGAAGGGAAGAGGACATAAGTAGATAAAAAGCTGGGGATATAGCTCAGTGGTTCTGATATCTGCCCCATAAGCACAAGGCCTTGAGTTCAATCCCTCGCACAACATACCACAATACTGGGTATGGCGGCTCATGCCCATAATCCCCGAAATCAGTACCACACACCACAAGGTCAGGCGTGGTGGCTCACGTCTGTAATCCCAGCACTCAGAAGGCAGAGGCAGGAGGATTACTGCTGAATTCAAGGTTTGCCTGGGCTACATAGTGAGCTCAGGGCCAGTCTGATCTACAAAGTGCGACCCTGTCTCTAAAAAAAAAAAAAAAAAAAGAAAGAAAGAAATAAAAGCCTCAATAAATGTAAACATTATAGGCCATAACATGAGCTAAGGTTAATAAGACCAACATGAATGAAAACAAAATAGAAGAATGTGGGAGGTTAAGCCGAAGATTTAGCTCAGTGGTTCCAGTGCCTTCCTCACAAGTGCAAGGACCTGAGTTCGATCCCGGTAACCACAGAGAATGCTGGGTGTGGAGACTCATGCCCACCAGCAATCAATACCACATACCACAGTGCCGGGCGTGGTGGCTCACACCTGTAATCCCAGCACTCGGGAGGCAGAGGCAGGAGGATTGCTGAGTTCAAGGCTTGCCTGGGCTACATAGTGAGCTCAGGGCCAGCCTGAACTACAAAGCGAGACCCTGTCTCAAAAAAAAAAAAAAAAACTAGAGTATATACACATATCCCCTCCCTAAGATGACTGTAAACTGCATGTCCTGCAAATATTTTGGAATAAAATTCTTTAGAAGTTAAAGAAACTAAGAGGAAAAACTTAATGACAGTTTACAACACACACTTTATGTTATGTCAAAATTCTTGTTTTAATTAATGTGAAGTTAGTATAATTTTATATACAACTCTAGCATCAGCACTTATATAATACACAATACAGCAATAAATTTTAATAAAACATCAAACTTTGTTTTCTTAAATCAAAGCGCAATTCTGACAATTACACACACTAACACTTAAACCATATAGTCAATCTAGTTTAATCGAAGAGATCAAAAGATATCTGATGAAACTATTTTTCAAGGTACTATGGTCATAACTTACCACATTAACTACAAATATTTCGTAACAGTCATTTCCAAGTTGCAAAAGCAAAATAAAAGGGGATGTATAATATACACCAAAGCTTTAGTTGCTAACAAGGTAAAAAGGTATGCATAAAATGCTTAAGAATCATGACTTCATTATCATCAGCTATAAATGAAGGAACAGTTGTTTCTAAGCTTCAAGTACTACATAGGATGTTGCCCAACATGATTCCTTGACTTAGAATGCTCTATAACATGAATATTTTCAAATGTATGACTTAAAATGTTCCTCTTCCCAAAAATTTGTGCCTACTACACACTCAACTCCAAAGAATAGACATTTCAGTACGTTTTGTACAAGGGTTATACAGATACAAATAAATTATAAGTGTACAGATATCAGTCCTCTCAGCATGAGAGGAGGGAGTAAGAAAGGAAGCACATGTGCAGGCGGAGAGGCTGTGGTTTTCAAAGCCAGTTATTTTGTACTAAGAGTGATAGGGTGATGAGTTCACCATCACATGTACATTAAACATCATTTTCCCTATTATTAAATGAATCAAAGTTAGTAAACGGTGTGCTCAGATATACAAAAGGAGTATAGTGCTACATTTAGCAGTTTATGGTCTTTAATATATTCACATAAAATAAGCACTGATCAACTATATGGACAGATGTTAAAGCCACTGTCTTAAAATATGTCAAAAGTGCAAATATGTAATTTCTTATGAAATGATATGCATTTTTATATTCTGAAAGTGTTAGAATTGAATTTAACATAATCAAGGAATGTAAATGAGACAAATATAAACATATATATATTATATATATAATATATATATATATATAAGAAGAGAGAGCATGAGCAAGCATGCCCTGACAGAATGATGATGATGACTTTTAGCAGAGAACAGAAAATTATACATTTTAAACAACAAAAGACAAACTTCTTAGAAAAATATAAAATCTTAGATCAAGGGGCATGCTATAGGGCCAGGGATTTAGCTCAGTGGTTCCGGCGTCTGTCTCATAAGCACAAGGTCCCAAATTCAATCCCTGGTCATACATCACAATACTGGGAGTGGTGGCTCATGCCCCAGCTCTCAGTACCTCACACCACAATATCCTGCGTGGTGGCTCACACCTGTAATTCCAGCACTCAGGAGGCAGAGGCAGGAGGCTAGCTGCGAGTTCAAAGCTAGCCTGGGCTACATAGTTCAGGGCCAGCCTGTACTACTTAAAAAAAATTTTCTAGTTTGAATCATGGTTCTGCAACTTACCTATAGAAACAACGGAGCCTTGGTTTCTTTCCTGTAAGAGGAAATAATACTACCTACCTCAGAGACTTGATGTGAAGCTTAAGTAAAATAAGATATGGAACAAAGTACTCAATAAATCATATCATCAGCTATTTAATCTTTACAGAAGAGTGCTTAGCCTCTGGCAATTTATTAGGTTATATCCTAACTTTATGTAACTTTTTGCCCAAGGAGTTTACTTTGAGGGAAAAAAAAGTTTACTTGGAGAAATTACAGGTACAATAAGGTACAGAATTTGTTTCCAACAGAAAAAAACAGGTAAAAAAGACTAAATGTCACATAATCAGTAGAATGACAAACTAAAAAGGTTATTGTGTTTCCAGTCGAAAACAATCATAATAATTATACATTTTCCCCACTACAAGAAATGTACAATATATATATATATATACCACTGAACACCAGAAAAATAAAAATCTGGAAGCAAGTAAAATAGTAATGTGATTCTCGTTATTTATGTTTCTAACTCAAAGAACCTGTTTTTTAATACAGAAAATCAACAAATTAGAACTACATTTAAAAAATTATTTCCACTGTTAATAATTCTAACTCTGACATTCACGATCAATAGTTTAAAATTTTAAGTATTCTATACCACCTAACAGTGCAAACTATATAAAGTAGTACAGTGAAAAGTGTTTTCCTTATACACTGTAAACATTTAATATTTGAATGTTAGATGTTATTGTTTTCTTCATCTTTCTGATATGGTTCTTAATAGTTACTGTAAACACTAATTAGTACGTGACCTTTTTCACTGAAAATGAGACTGTAAAATCTAGTTTGTGTTTTCTCAGAAGTTACTTTTTTTTTTTTTTTTCAGACAGGGTCTTGTATTTTAGGTGGCCCTGAGCTCACTACGTAGCCCAGGCAAACCTCGAACTCACAGCAATCCTCCTGCCTCTGCCTCCCAAATGTTAGGATCCCAGGTGTGAGTCACGAAGCACCACATCATGGTATGTGGTTACCAGGGATCTTGCACTTGCCAGGCAGATGCTGGAACCACTGAGCTAAATCTCCAGCCCCCAGAAGTAACTTACTTCTTAACATACTCTGAAATGCATAAAGAGTTTTGTTTGGGGTTGGGTTTTTTTGTTGTTGTTGTTTTGTTTTCTATTTGAAAACTGTAAATCTGGTGCCTGCCATTTCTTCATCATTACAACTTAAGTATTAAATCTTCCTTCTTTCTCATGCTTCCTGACAGGGACTGCTTTTCTCAGTTACTTCATCCAAAAAATATATTATCTCCAGTCATCAAAACATTTTTAAGAAACATTAAAATCAGCTTGGTTAAGAAATTATTTTTGAGGTTTCAAAACACAAAATTTTATTAATAAAATTCCCTAATAATAAAATTAAAAATGAAATGTTTAAAATGTTCTATTATTCACTGTATGATAGTATGATAACAATGATTCCAATAAACAAATACTTGATTGTATCTTACCTACACAAACAAAAAGACAAAAAGAGGAAGAAAGTATGTTCATATAGTATATATACAATTAGAATTCTAGACCTAGAGGGAATTTGGAGGATATTTTAAAATTAAAAATGAAATGATTTTTAAAAAAAATTAAACAAGACCAAAACCTAGAAAAGTTGGAGAGAAAGAAAGACTATCACAAGATAATATAGAAGGAACAAAAGAGGAAAGGAACAAGGTGAGGATACCAAAACATAAAATAGTCACAAAATCTGATACTTTATGAATCACATACAATAAAATTATGAGTATACTATGTACTCTAAGTAAATTCCACTAAAATCACAGGATCAAAAAATATTTTCAAATAGTGAAATATTTAATGTAATTCTCTGTATTAAAACACTCAAGAGTCAAATTTTTACTAATTATTAAACACTTTATTTTACACTCTCAATTCCAAGTTAGAGCCAAGCAACAAATTTATTCAAAGATGTATAATTTAAGATTTATAAAACACATGATTTAATGTTTCTATGATAAAAGTTACTATGCATTGCTAATCTCTTTGCCACAAAGATTGTATTACTTTTACATAGCAGTTGCCTCAATGTTCTCTCAAAAAAATGCTGACAGCTTTTCCACTTTAGCAAAAAAAACTTCCCAAAACAAAAAAAACTCTCTGTAGTACAGATGCAGCAACACTAATATAAAAAAAATCTGAAATCCAAAATCTAAAAATTTCTGATTGTTAGCACAAAGCTCAAAAGGTTCAGATTTTGGAACATTATAATTTACAGATATTCAGACTCAGGATGCTTGACCAAAGACTACAAATATCCCAAAATCTGAAGCATTTCTGGTCTAGGGTAAAGGATATTCAATCTGTACTGTAGGGATATCTTCTTGGTCTTTAGAAGACAATGACACTAAATGTCCCACAGACACACTGATACTAGACATATTTTGTAGATAAACCACTTTATGTTCAATTTACAACTAAGCTTTTATCTTTCAAATACTAAATTTAATGTTAAGGTGCATGTCAACAAGTTTGAGAGGTTTTTGAGAAAGTTTCTTTCAAATACTTGGACATTTAACTCCAATTTCTTTACAAAATACTAGATTTACTTAACTTTTATGACTTCTAGTCATATAAATATCATTTATATTTTAATAATTATTTTCTTTTAAAAGCTTATAAAATGATTTTTAGGTATTTAGATAGCCCAAAGGCAAATAACATTTTTATTTTTCAATATTATACATTCTTCCCTATCTTTAATATTCACTGATAGTTTATGTCTTATTATTATAGATTCTAAAATCATGGCAGTGTATTAGATAGACCCTGTACCATTAAGCTAAAATTCCAGGAAACAGGACAATAAACTAATAAACATGTACTTTGAGGTAGTGACAGATGTTACAATCAAAGAGCTAGATGTTCTGACAGATGAACTTTTGTATACTGTTAAATACTAATCACAGAGATGACAACTATGATGAGGTATCTTTATGTTAGATTCTAGTAAGATATTATTGGCATGGGAGAAATTTTAAATTAGCAGCATCTGCTTGTAAGGTAACACTATATGAAGCTAGATATATCTAAAAGAAAGCTAGTGAACACTTCCTGTCGGCAGTGTAGTAAAAGCAAAGTAGTTATATACAATTGATCCCAGAATATTCCAACAATCAAAGTGCTCTAGAAAAATTAAAGATACTATAAAGGTAAAGTTCTTACATTTCATTAAAAAATATTTCAGACAGGGAGAAAGAGAATGGAAGAAAACTACACATGAGTTCAAAATGACTTGTCAAAGTAAGTACTCTCATTAGTGTTAAGATGTTTTAAAAATAAGGAGATAACGACATTTCATGTCATTTCAGTATATAACGTTAAAAAGAAGGGATCCCTATAGGCTTCTCGTAAGATTATGTCTATGAAACATCAAAATGAGTGCAAAAAGACTCATAAGACTTTTGTGAAGTCTCTGGACTTTACAAAAGCAAAGTAACAAGGAAAACAAGCTGACATTCGCCTAAAAATTTATTTAAAAAGGTACAAATACATAAACAACATGTCTGTAATATACCTAACACCATTTTAATAAAAAAGCAATTATGTATACCATCCTGTTGAAAATTGATATATCTATAAAAGTATCTTTAAAAATAAGGAATACCTCTATAAAGAATTACTTAGCAATTTAGCTACTGTACAATTGCAGATAAAACATTTTTTGAAATACTTCTATAGTCATACAGAAGAAAAATGATTAGATTTTCTGCTCTATGGAAAGGGAAGCCAGGACATTTGTATTTTTTTTTCTGTTATCACAAACTATTTGTAAGAGTACAGTTCAGTGACATTACTATACTGATTTTTAAAGGCATTAGTTTATTTACTTCTCTGGATAATATTAAAAGATATTAAATGAATTCTAGCTGAAGAGGTATTAATTCAAAATTTTACTGCCTCCTCTCAAAAAAACAAAAGTAACATGGGCTGGAGATTTAGCTCAGTGGTTCCGGCGCCTTCCTCACAAGTGCAAGGTCCTAAATTCGATCCTGGTAACCACATACAATGCTGGGCGTGGTGACTCACGCCCACCAGCCATCAATACCACATACCACAGTGCCAGGCGTGGTAGCTCACACCTGTGATTCCAGCACTTGGAAGGCAGAGACAGGAGGATTGCTGAGTTCCAGGCTTGCCTGGGCTACATAGTGAGCTCAGGGCCAGCCTAAACTACAAAGTGAGACCTGTCTCAAAAAAAAAAAAAAAAAAAAAAGTAATATACAAAATCTATTATTAAGATCCCATTAAGAGCTGGGGATGTAGCTCAGGGGCACAGCACCTGCCTGACAACCACAAAACCCTAAATTCAATTCCTCATACCAAAAAAAATATTTTTTTAAAATTATGATGGCAAGGGCCGGAGGGTTAGCTCAGTGGTTCCGGTGCCTGCCTCGCAAGCGCAAGGTCCTGAGTTCGATCCCCGGTAACCACATATAATGCTGGGCGTGGAGACTCACGCTCACCAGCCATCAATACCGCATACCACAGTGCCGGGCATGGTGGCTCACGCCTGTAATCCCAGCACTTGGGAGGCAGAGACAGGAGGATTGCTGAGTTCGCGGCGGCTTGCCTGGGCTACATAGTGAGCTCAGGGCCAGCCTGAACTACAAAGCGAGACCCTGTCTCAAAAAGCAAAAAAAAAAA
>PVIC010053988.1:0-11690 GCA_004025085.1 Thryonomys swinderianus
GTTTTGGCCCTGGATCCAAGGCAGTGTCTTCCATGAGTGCAGCCAGATGCCTGGATCCCATGGCAGTGTCTCATGCAAGTCAGTGCTAAGGCTGTGTGCCAAGAAGGCCTAAAGGCCAGTGATGGAAGCTAGAAAGTCTGCACCTGGCTTAACTATCTGTGCCAGAAGGCTTAAGAGTCTCTGCAAAAGCAGCAGCCATTCCCGGTGACAGCAAGGATGTGAGCTTCCCTTCTGACAGGAAGAGCTTGTGAGTTCTTTTCAGATCAGGGAAGCTAGGCAATGGCAAGCTGCTTCTGGGAAATCACCCACATAAAATCTTCCCTTCTCCTTCTTTTATGTGATTTTGACAACAATCCTCAGGTGGATTTTCCATGCCCAGAAACATGCTGACTCAGTTCAGTTGGGCACTTTAAGGTGACTATTTGTTACTCTACCACATGGCTGTTCATATTATTATTTAACTTTTTAATATCATATTTTTTCTTTCCCTTCTTTACTTCCCCCTGTTTCCCCACCTTTTCCTTTTTCCTTTCAACTATTTTCATTTACACAATACCTGTCATACATTTTAGAACTCATTTACAACTTTGGTTTCTCATACAGATAAATGATACTATTGCATTGTATTGCATTGTATTGTATTGTATTGTATTGTATTGTATTGTATTGTATTGTATTGTATTGTATTGTATTGATACTAGTGCTTATTTGGCCTTTCATGTCCATTAATTTTTGTTTTATATAGTTGGGTGCACTCGGATTTGGTCATACATATGTATGAATGCCATCTCTACCTTTCTGATTGTCCCTTGTACAAGGATGTAGTATCCTTGTTTGTCTCTCTTAATTACTTTTGGTTTGAAATCTTCTTTTCTGCAAATAATATACCTATTCCTGCTGTTTCACTGTTTCCTGCTGTGTGGAGAATTCCATCCTTTGACTTTCAGAATGCAGGTTTATTTTCAAACCAGGTATTTCTTCTATATGACATATTGTAAGATGTTGCTTCTTAATCCATTCTGCCAAAGTGTGTCGTCTAATTGGCACGTGGAGGTCACTGACATTAATTGTTATAACTGACATATACTGATTTAGCCCTGTCATATTGTTTTCCTGCTCTTGGTTCTTTTACTGTTTATTTTTCCTCTTTCCATTCATTTCTTGCCTTGCCCAATGAGCTCACTCTGCTGGTCTCATGTGATTGTGATATCCATTGTCTTTTTGTAGGATATTCATTAGAATTTTTTGTAGTGCAAGTTTGGCTTTTGTAGTTTCTTAGGTGTTCTTTGTCATGGAAATATCTTACTTCCTGGTCTATTTTGAAAGATAGTTTTACAGGATATATCAATCTAGTTTGGAGCTTGTTTTGTTTTAGAGTGACTAGAGTGACTAGAGTGCTTGCATTGAAAAGTCTGCTGAGATTCTGATGGACTTTCCTTTGTATGTGATTTGTTTCTTTTGTTGAACTGCTTTCACTATTTTATTCTTCTGTTGGATTTCTGGAATCTTGAGTACTGTATGCCTCCATATAGATTTATTTAAATCACAGCCATTTGGTTTCCTATATGTCTCACTTATTTGTATGTCAAATTCTTTTCCTTTTCCTGTGAAGTTTTATGACATTACATCTGTGAACAGTATTTATTTATTTGTTTGTTTGTTTGTTTATTTTGAAACAGGGTCTCACTTTGCAATTCAGGCTGGCCTTGAGCTCACTATGTAGTCCAGGAAAGTCTTGAACTCAGCAATTCTCCTGCCTCTGCTTCCTGAGTGCTGGGATTATAGGAAATCACTGCATGCAGCATTGTGGTATGTGGTACTGATTGCTGGTGGGATGCTACCAAGACAGAGTCACCATGCCCAGTATTGTTGTATGTGGTTACCAGGGATCAAACTAGGGACTTTGTGCTTGCTAGGCAGGTGCCAGAATCACTGAGCTAAATTTCCAGCCTGATTTCTTTTAATACCTTTTGCACTGTCTCCTCTTTCCTGAGTGACCCAATAATCAGTCTTATGTTATTCTTCTTTACATCATCTAGGAGCTAGTGGATTGATTTCTCAGGGTCCCTTCCCATTTTCCATAAATTATTCCTTTCCTGTTCATCAGTTGCAAACTTGTCCTCTAGGTCTGATATTCAGTCTTTATATTCATTCATCCTATTTCACAAACTACCATTGGAGTCTTCATCTCCTGGAAATCTGTTCGAAGATGTTTAACAGGTTTCATTACTTTTGTAATCTAAGATTCTATCATGTTCCTGAGTTCTTCTTCAGTGTTATTAATCATATCTTTCACTATGGATAGTATCTTTGTTTTTATCTGAGAAATTATTTTCAATTTCCATTTTACTAGATCCTCTTTTGTTACCAGCTGAGAGAGTCCTGGTGAATGAGCTTCATTTTTCTCTATTTCCCTTTTTCCCTGATTCCCCTATGGTAATGATATTTGTATCTTTGTGTTTTTAAATATTTTCTTGTTTATATTTGTCATTGCTGATGTTTTTAGCTTAATTCCTTACCTGCTATCTGGGCAATGTTTATTGCAAATCTCTTTCTAATATTTGGAACCCTTAGATGATGGGTACTTCCTGGGGTGTCCTCCTTGGGTCTGTAAAGGCCCTTAAGTGATCTAATTTCTGGCATGCCATGAAAGGTACATAAACAGAACAGTAACATCACCTTGGTTGAATTAATACAGTCAGTGTCATCAGCAGTATCAAACACAGCACAGGAAGTGGCAAACTGTAGTAATCACTATTCTGATACCTTTAATCTCATGAGTTGTACCCTTGACCATATTTCAAAATTTATATTTAATTGTATATTTTTACCACAGGTGTATATTTACCACATACAGGCTATTCCATATAGCAGCATCGTCCTTTGTGAATAAATAATCACCTGGGAGTTGGCAGTGTAGAGAGACAGAAGGAGAAGGAGAGATGAGAAATAGCATTAGGGACATACAATGATCACACAAACCCTGGGAGGCTAATAGAAGAAAGGAGACAAAAGAGACAGAAGGGACAAATTCAAAACAGCAGACTAACAGCAGGATGACTAGAAACTATATTCACTCTCCTATAATAAATAGAACAGAAAAGGAGAGTATGGAGGGTCAAAACATGCAGACTTCAGGAAATTGATACTGACCGAAGGAAAAGAGGATGAAGGAATTATTGAAAACAGCAGTTGCTGCAATCCATTGTGAGCTGTGATCCACTCCACTTGCTTGTTTCTCTGTGGGGGCCTGAGGGACATCAGAAATCAGCAGTAGTCCACAAGTTAACCAGCCCCTCCTCACTGAGAGTCCTGGATCAGGAAGACAGCTCTGGCCTTTCCATTTTTTTTCCCTGCTTTCTTCATTTCTTGCCTCAGATTTTTCCTGGGTGTTGGGAACCCACTTCTCTCTCTCTCTTTTCTTTTTCCCTTCAAGATGCTATATTTTAATATGGGTATGCATATTGCAAAGAGATTCTTTCTTTGTTGCTCACCATTCCACTATCTTTCTGGAAGTCCACATGTGAATATTTTTATATTGCCTTTACAGTTACATTTTCTGTAATCTCTGCTGTTTTAAAAAATTACCACCATGAGCAAACTCTTCCAAAAGCAAGATTTTCTATCATAGATATTAGAATACTAAGAAACAACAAACTTTTGATTTTATAAGAATATATGTGAACTATGTATACCTGAAGTAAGTTATTACTTTATAGAACACAATAAATTATATATGCATTTCTTGCATATTTATCACTCATGACAAAGCATAATACCTGGCAAAGATAAACTCAGTGCTTTGTATATTATCTTATTTATTTTTACATTGTTTCTGATGGAAGTGCTCTTCACATTTGTTAAATTAAAAAGTGGACATAGTTCACAACTAGATTTGTCAATCTTGTTACTTTGTCAAAGTAACATTTATGTATATAATGACTATATTTTTCTTTGATAGAACAAAATCCTCTAGCAGTTTGCTGATGTTGATTATACATAATTTCTTATGATTCCATAAACAAAAGCAAGGAATCCAGAGAAATAGGACAGTGGTATAGTGCTGATCTAGAATATTTGAGGCCATGGTTTTGATCTCTAGGAGCACAGATAGAAAAAAGAAATAAAAGAATTTTGGACTTCTTTGGGAACCCTGAAAACATCTCTTTTCATTTCAACCTTTGAAGAAGACTGTAAAAACAAGCAGAAGACTGGATTACTCTTATGACCACATACATAATTAGAATAGACACAGTGTAGTTACAATGAGTCCCTGGCATCCAGCCAGTCTGGCACCCTGTCGTTGGGTTCAGTGAAACCTAACCATATGGGTTGGAGAGAGAGAGAGAGACAGATATTGCCATGGTTTCTAAATAGTATTTTCCAGACTGATTGAGGAACACAGACTGAAAGAACATTTTCCACAGAGGAAAATGAACATGAGAAAAACAAACCATTGTCAACACACACTATATTGGAGGCAGGGTTTCCTGGAGCCAAAGAGTAAGGTAACTCATAGTATCCATTTAGAGGGATCATAGGTGACTAGTTTAAGTGGTGCTCTATATCTTGGGCTTTTGGCAACTTGAGATGTGAATTTTAACATATTTGAGTCTCTGTTTCCAAATATTTCTTGTTGAAAATTGTAGTATTTCCCACAGAATATTTGGTGAAATAACGCTGACAAGAAGTTCCATACATACAGTGACTAGCAGATAATCTAGGTAACGATAATAATGTCTTCTGTATTCACATATGACAGAGACATTGGTCCATTGTCCTCAACCTACTGTGGATACTAGTCACTTCATATTGTTCTGGACCTTGTGATTGTGAATCAGGGAGCAGTCCTAGTTCCTGATCTGCTAGACACCTGAAACATGAGTTTGTGTTCTCTAAAATTGAATAATAAGAGTAGGAAAAAACTTTATTGAGAAAGAAAGCTTTTGCCTAAAAGAGACAAAAGGGGGACTTGAAAATGAAAGACCCTCCTGCTTCATTTTCCCAGGAGCTTTTATGGAGCATGAGGTGAGGAAGATATAAGGTGGAACAAAATTATAATTAACCAGTAACATTGCAAATACTTTTGCTTAGGTAATATTGGTACAATGAGATCACAAAATGGACAAAGCCATGATCAACCAGTAAGATTACAACAAGCATAGTTGCTAAGATAATACTGATTAAATGGGGATCCAATGAGAAATCAAGTTATACAACAAGCACACAAAAATTTTTAGTTAGGACTCTTTTCTGGAAAAAGTGGATCAAACTCCTGGCCCTCCATCCAGGGAGGCTGGCACCTACTTAGAATAGCAAGTACTTCTGTTTATCCTGGGGATACTGTTGCCTACTTAGAATAGCAGATTGGTGCCTATTTAAAATATCAGTCACTGGTGTTTCTCGTACATGGTTGGGATAGTTTTCTCCTCTGGCAATGCTTACCTTTAGCAGAGGTCTCTTTGAGTGTCCTCCATGTTGGCTTTTTCCATGTGATCATTCCAGGGCCAGGCTGTCTGTCTTCAAGATGTCTAACTTACCTACTTATGACAATCATTCTAATGATAAAACTGTTAGATCTTTCACTAAGACTTAATACTATGCCTCTTTTTTATTCAAGATCTATTTGGAAATAGGCACACCTTTTCATAATATTTTACTCTTTTAAAGGTATTATATTGAATATAATGTGTATACTGAGATGGGCATGTATTAAGCAATGGCTTTCACCAACTGAAAATTTTTGTAGTCAACTATCACCTGAGACATGGAACATTTCCTTCATTCCCTACATTCTTTCAAGGAAGTGTATTCTGGGCTTTTTATTCACTTAAAAATAAACAAATTTTATGTAGTTTGAGATTTAGATAACTTTCGTATGGAGCCACATATTTATATCTCAGGTCTTTGAGTCAGCAATATACAGTATCTCTGACACTTATTCATGCTTTACATATAGCAGTGCTTTGGTCTTTGTATTGTTATTTAATGAACTATTTTGTGAATTACCACAATTTATCCAATCCTTACTTATGGACACAGTACCATCTAGGTTATAGCGTGTCTATAAATACTCTTGTGTCTGCATGTATTCTATACATGATTCATTTATTAGAATACAACACTTATATATAAAATATCTCAAAAGTATGGAAATCAATTTCTATTCACACTGGTAGTGTAGTAGGTTATTTTGAAAGATTATTGCCTATTTATCAAATTTTGTTTTTTCTTCATTGTGAATACTTTAAAACATCCAAGTGAACAGAATGCAGCTCTACTAAGGTTGGTCCTTATGGGCAATAAAGCCCAGAAAGATAGCTGAGAGGAGGACATGGCTGTGGTATGTGAGAATCTGGAGAGCTATCAGACCATGCATTTCTGGTTCTGTTTCATGGTCTGATATATTTTGATGGCACTCCTTAACAGCTGTGGATTTATTTTCCTAATTTTTTCTAGCAAACTGAAAGAAGTTTGAAAGCAGCTTGATTTATATAGGCCACACAAGTAAGAAAAGGTATATTAGGTAACACAACTAGGGCCTAGTGTGGCGCCAGAGAACAAAGAAGAAAAAATTAACTTATTAGGTAACCACTGGATCCAGGCATGAAATTCAGTAATATGCTGTTTAAAGATAAAAGGCTAAGCAAAACTTGTTTGAAACTGTAGAAGTGTCTGACAGCTAGAATAAAGAATGTGTGAGTTTTCACCCTGAAATCCTTCTATACCAAGAGCAGTTTCAACTTATCAGATGGTCTCCAATTTTAGTACAGAAGAAAAAAATGTATTAAAATACAAGATTTTATATTAATTCAAACCATTTACAGATTCTGTATTGGGGGGAAAATCATGGTAAAACCACAAAGCAGCAGGAGCAAGTAAAATTTTCCATCTTGGACTGAGCATTGTCTGAGCCTAAGGTCTAACACACTCCTTCCCCACTTTATCCTGAAACCCTGCCAGTTGTATATGTTCCTCATCATGTTTCCCACAGATTGGTCACAGAAATGCTAAGTAACTTGTCTACATACTCAAAATTTACAAATGACAGAACCATTTTTAAATTGAGGTTTATCTAAGCCTACTGTCTCATGTTACCAGAGATGCATAAGAAGGAAATATAACATTTTGGCACTGAACAGCAGGCAAAGTATAAAATATTCCCTGACCGATGTTACAAATGATCTTTAAATTTCTGTCATCCTACTCCCTTTCCCAAAAGTAGCTGATTATTTCTTGGCACTTTCACCTGTTGTTTTAGAAAGGCAAGCCAAGCTAAGATAAATCTCTGCCTTCAATGTCCTACTTACTACCCTTCCTTTTGCTTTGCTTTTCTGGTCCCACCCTTCCCATCCAGTGACTTTACCTGTAAAATGGGTCTTTAAATCATCCTTGGATCTTTATAGGTAACTTGCCAAGCTGAGATAGAAAATGAATGCAGGAAGATCTTGGTGGAATATAAGAACATTTGGGGGAGTGATGTTAGTACATTCTCTGTTGGGATCTCCACAGAGCCATCAAATTCTCTTTGTTTTCAAGGTACAGTTAAAATGATTTGGAGAATATGCCCCTATTTCTCTCTCTAATTTTATTGTGAAGACTGAACTTAAAATAGGTGTGAACTGGTAGTCCAGATGAGGAAAATGTTTTACTTCCTTGTAATATCTAGGATCACTACTTTTATGATCATATAGTCCAAGTACTTCATTTTATGATTGACTTTCTAACACTTACATCCAAGAATGCCCAAGTTAAAAGACTGTTTCAGTGAAAATCCCTCAACTCATAGTTTAGTCCTTTTTGAGTTAAAAAACTATAGTTTCACATATAAAAAAAAATTAAGTAAAGTGAAGCCTGCTGATTAATAGTCTCCACTTCAAGTACAGTCTTAAAATGCATAAGAGTCAACACTGGATTGAAAAAGATGATGGGTGGGAGAAAAATATGTGTCACATTTGTTCTATCAAAAATTATCACTAGATGTCTTCATTCCAAGCTCAGAGTGTACATAAAGCAATCTGCTGTTCACAGTATGTCCATGGCAATTTGTTTCTCCTCCTAAATCAGAACTATGGTTTAGTAAGTTGTCCGTCTGGATACAAGTTTACATCTTCTCTATGTTTAAAAGTTCAGATATTTTTCATTCTTTATGACAGAGTTTTGAGTCATTTATACTCAAAGGACATACCTTGACATGCTCATAAGTGAAATAAATAGATCACAGAGGTGTAAATACAGTATCTTTTCTCTGGTGTGAGAATCTGAAGATATAAATGAGTTCTAGAATGTATGATAGATATTGTGAAATAGAAAATATTTCAAGGGAAAATGATGGGGTGAGTAATGAGGGGAAATAAAAATATGTTGAAAAGGAAACAAATCATACACTAAAAACATAGTGTTGGGGGACTGGGGGTGGGTAGGGGAATGGGAAAAATGAGGATTAAGTCATGTCATGCACTAGTACAAATTCTCTGTATTGAATGTGATCATGATGTTTATATAAAATGTACCAATAAAGAATTGAATTTTTTAAAAGTTCAGATATTTTTTCTCCCTTCAGAAACACATTGTACATTTTATTTAAATGTAATTGTAGTAATTGCTTTGGTTTTCATCTGGTTGTATAGTCATATGCCAAGATCATAGTCATATTTTCCCTGCTTGCTACTGAGAGGCTACAAAGGAGTTGCTAGTTTTACATGGATAAGTAACTTAGTAAATAATAAAAGCCCAGCTATCAAGTTCTCCTTCACAGATAGGATATTCATTCATTCAATAGTTAATAGGTTTTAAAACAGCTTACTAATCTTTAAACTTACGAATGATTCATAAACTCTTTATATTCCTACTAGAATTTTTACCTTAAAACCTTGTAGTTTTGTGCCAGAGATTTAGTTCAGTGGTTCCAGCACCTGCCTAGTAAGCACAAGGTCCTGAGTTTGATCCCGGTAACCACATGTAACAGTACTGAACATGGTGACTCATGCCCACCAGCAATCAGTACCACATACCACAATGCCAGGCATGGTGGCTCACACCTATAATCCCAGCACTCAGGAGGCAGAGGCAGGAGGATTGCTGAGTTTGAGGCTTGCCTAGGCTACATAGTGAACTCAGGGCCAGCCTGAACTACAAAGGCAGGACCCTGTTTCAAAAAAAAAATAGTTTTAAAAATAATTACCATTCAATATTTATTATACTATTATTCTTTGCATTTATTTATTTTATATTTCAGCAAATAAAGAAAATATACGCAGTTTTTGCTGCCCAGAACCTAGGTGATAAGTACAGGATCTCATCTATCTTCACTTCACCTTATGAGGTAGGCATCGCAGTTAAATTTTCCTGGAAGAAACAGACTCAGAGAGGTTAAGTCAGTGGCTAAATTAGGATTCATAATCAAAGCTGCTTCATGCTAAATTGCTCTTCAGAGTGAGGGCACATTATCCTGCCTCTGAAATGAATGACCTTTCCTCTTCCATATTCACATGGGCTATTTAACCTACAGGAAAATAAAAGGAATTAAAAATACCATGTTTCATTAGTAAGTTAGTAGATGGCAAGGAGGCAAAATTATGAATACTCAGAGCAGCATGGGGGTAATTAGTAAAAATCTATTCAGATGCTAGTATTTATCTACGTTCCCCAAATGTTAAAAAAAAAAATTCACATGTTGAACCTGTAACTTTTTTTTAATTGAATTCTTTATTGGTGCATTTTATATACAGCTTGCAATCACACTCAACATTGGGGAATTTGTACCAGTCTATGACATGAGCTAATTGTCATTTTTACCCATATCCCTACCCACCCTACAATCCCCCATGCCCTATATACATGTGCTTTCTTTCTCTTTCAAATCATGTTTATTCTTTCCCCTCACTACTTCTATTAACCTGTAACTTTGAATATACATCATTCTAAAAGATTCTACAGTCATTCTTGTATATTTGATCAGATAATTCAAGGGTACCACTTGAAAAGTCCAGAACTTTACAGTGAAATGCTTCTGGTCTGCTTTTGTTTTTAAATCTCCTAACTTGGTTTTTCTTCCTTCAATTCTTTCTAGTGTTCTGTGAACTGAGAAACTTTATAATGCAACATTGAAAACCACCTGTGCGTGAAGTAGAATTTTTAGAGGGAAAATAGAACTTAGTTTTAGCATATTTGGGCACCAGAGAGGTCTTACAGTTTTGAGGTGCTGATTTATTTATTTACATTTTGAATTAAGCAGTATAATAAATTCAAAGATAATAAAAAGATGGTAAATATATCTAATAATAAAAAGATGGTAAATATGTCTAACATGTAGAAACATGTAAATAAGAACCAATATTAATGCTTCTTGGCAAACACATCCCAGAGTCAGATTTAGCTCTGATTTTTTAATAATTGAGGATAGTGTAGAA
Source organism: Thryonomys swinderianus (assembly GCA_004025085.1). Classification (NCBI taxonomy): domain Eukaryota; kingdom Metazoa; phylum Chordata; class Mammalia; order Rodentia; family Thryonomyidae; genus Thryonomys; species Thryonomys swinderianus. Next base: position 10,413 of record PVIC010053988.1, read on the forward strand.
CTGTCTTGGAAGGACATCTCATAAGAACTTTGGCATGTCAACATTTTTATATATTTTCTTAAGTCCAGGGCTCTGATATAGCAGGATAAAAGTTACTGTTTTAGTATTGCTTTAGATCATAACTGTCATTAATAACAACTAAATAATTATGCTGTAAATATCATGAATAAACAAATGGAATGCTGAAGTTTGTTCTGTAAGGCCTTAACCAATGGGTCAAAAAATAGAGATAAAACTTATGCTGTTAAGGGCTGGAGATTTAGCTCAGTGGTTCGGGCACCTGCCTCGCAAGTGCAAGGTCCTGAGTTTGATCCCCGGAAACCACATATAATGCTGGGTGTGGAGACTCACGCCCACCAACAATCAATACCACATACCACAGCTGGGCGTGGTGGCTCACGCCTGTAATCCCAGCACTCGGGAGACAGAGGCAGGAGGATTGCTGAGTTCCAGGCTTGCCTGGGCCACATAGTGAGTTCTGGGACAGCTTGAACTACAAAGTGAGAACCTGTCTCAAAAAAAAAAACAACAACAAACTTATGCGGTTAAGAAATTCTAGTTAATTTTTGTTGTTATTACTAAATTCATGTTATTGTAATATTCTGACCTAGCTCTTCAATTTTGTAACTAATATGATAATGAAGATGCTACAAATGCTTACAAGGATCAAAATAATACTCTCCAGTGTTACAGTGGGTGCCTAGGCAGTCTCTGTATCCCAATCTGTGACAACTCCAAACCACGTCCCAGTGTTAGAGTTCTCCAGGGGATCAGCAGGGGGCCTGGTGGGGACTATTTCACTGTCCAGCTTCTCTCTCTGCCCAGTCTTCTTTCTGTACTTTCACCGCAGTTGTTAATCTCAAGATCACTCCCTAGCAAACCAGCATGCCACGGTACCGGTCACTCTGTGTCAACCACCAAGAGTTTTGTTCAAGGAGAATTACAGTCCAGTTTAAAAGACAGGAGCCAGCTGTGCATGGTAGATTTACAAACTACGGGACAAATGAAACATTTCAATGAAGATCGCTACTATCTCCGAACCTAGGGAGCTTCAAAAAGCCGGGGTTCTAAGGAAAGTATCCCAGAGAAAGCTTCTCCTAAATGTTTCTTTCTTATGCTGAAGGCTCTCACCTGAAAAGCAGTGTTGAATTGAATATGTATTTGCAATAGTAGGTGTGTTTGTGAGACTGTTCAGCAATCCAGGGCATCACCTCCTTATCCTCTCTTCTGAGGTCCTCTTTCTAAGCCCCAGCTGTCTTTATTAAAACTGCAGAACTA
>PVIC010053989.1:0-11669 GCA_004025085.1 Thryonomys swinderianus
ATCAGAGTCAGAAGTTTATGTTAAAAGTAACAATAAAGAAAAGATATTAAAAATACCAGAGAAAAATGCTACATCATAAATGGAAAGGCAACTACTCAAATATACACCAATTGCTCAGCAAAAACTTTGGAGGCCAAGAACAGGGAAGTGTGTGCAAAGTGCTAAGGAGGAAATCTGTTGACTCAGAATTCTATATTCAGTGAAAATATCCTTTCAAGTATGAAGATAAAACCATTGTAAAGACATTTTCAGGCAATAGAAAACTCAAAGAAGTACACTGTGAGAATTGCCAAAGAAACTTTCATGAGATAAAAGAAAAATGAAACTAAAAACAAAAAATACTCAGCACTTCAGAGAAAAACAAAGAACTTTAGGACTTATTTTTTAATGGGTAAATACAGAAGATACAGAAACAACTCTAGATACACTAAGCCACCTCTTCTTTAACAAAGGAGATAAACATCCCCACTGGAGGAAAAAATAGCCCATTTAATAAACAATGCTGGAAAAACTGGTCTCCAACTTACCAAAGATTAAGACTATCTTTCACCATGAGCTAAACTAAAATCACAGTGGAGCAAAGATCTAGATATTAAAGCAGAAACACTAAATCTGCTGGAAGATACATTAGATGGAACTCTTGAAGATGTTGGGGTAGGAAAAGACTTTATGGCTGGGTGTGGTGGCTCACGCCTATAATCCCAGCACTCGGGAGGCAGGAGGATTGCTGAGTTTGAGGCTTGTCTAGGCTACATAGTGAGCTCAGAGCCAGCCTGGACTACAAAGCAAGATGCTGTCTCAAAAAAAAAAAAAAAAGACTTTATGAACAAAACCTGTGTTGCATGGGGGTAGCACAAAATCAACGACTAGGATCTCATCTTATAAAGCATTTGCACAGCAAGGGAAACCACCAATAGGATGAAGAGATAACCCACAATGTGGGAAAAAAATTTTATCAGCTGTTCTTCAGTTCTAGGTATTAGTCCTAGAATATATAAAGAACTCCAAAAATCAGATCTCCCCAAATTGAAAGACCCAGTCCAAAAATGGGCATCTGAAAAGAATAAAAACTTACCAGATGAAGAAGTAGAAAGAGCAAATAAATATATGAAAAAATGTTCAACATCATTAGTCATCTGTAAGACGAAAATGAAAACAATCCCATCTCACCCCAGAAAGAATGGCTGTCATCAAAAACATCAGCCAGTAACAAATGCCAGTGGGGCTGTTGGAAAAAGGAACCCTTCTCCACTGTTGGTAGGAATGTAGACAGATACAACCACTGTGGAAATCAGTATGCAGATTCCTCAAAAAACTAGAATTAGAGGTTCCATTTGACCCTGCTATTTCCCTGCTAGGTATATTCATGAAGGAATTAAAAGCATCATACCACAGAGACACATGTGTACCTATGTTTATAGTGGTACAGTTTGTAATAGCTAAATTTGGAAACAGCCCAAGTGCCCATCAACCATTAATTGGATAAAGAACATGTGGTTTTTTAATAAAATCGAGTACTTCTCAGTCATAAAGATAAACTAGAGTCATTTATAGCTAAATGGATGCCCCTTGAGACCATACTATTAAGTAAAATAAATAGGACGCATATGTGTAAATATTAAGTTGTTTCTCTGATGTGAGAAACAAAGTGTGAATGAAATCTAAAATGCATAAAAGATATTGTAAAATAAGAAAATTCTCAAAGGGGAAAGGAACTGAGTGAGGAAACAAACAAAAAAAAGAGAAAAGAAAAAAATAATGGAAACAAAGCTTATGTAAACCAGGAGAAGTAGAAGGGTGGAAGGAGGGGAGGGGAATGGGAAAAATAAGAACCAAATTTATCATATACAGGTACAAATTCCCTATGATGAATATAATCATAATATGCACTTAAAATTTACCAATAAACTCAATGAAATTTTTAAAAACCAAGTGGCTCATTGATACATGTTTGCATAAATTCTATACTTTTGCACAAAACATTCATTAAAATATATATACATATAACACAAAGGGTTCTAGCTAAAAAGCCAATCAAGAAAATGAACTTTTACAAATTTAATAAAATGAAATATTTTAAAATATTCAAGTAATTTTAGAGGAATGAAAGAGAATAAACAGAAAAACTGTAACGTTATGGCTTTCTTGATAACTACATTAAGCGATAGTGTACTAGATATTCTAGCTAAAAGGCAGAGATTAAGCTGGGTGTATTGGCATGCTTGTAATCCTAGTCCTCAAGAGGCCGAGGGAGGATCTTAAGATTTCCTATGAGTTCAAAGTCAGCCTGAGCTACATAGTGAGATCCTGTCTCCAAAAACCAAAACAATTTAACAAAGACAGGCAGAGATTATAGAACAAGTAAATACTGAAAAACCTAACAATATGCTACTACAAGAGATGTACTTTCGATATAAGGCATATATTAGAAAGAGAAGATGTACCAGGCAAATAGGAAACATAAGAAAGTTGGAGTAGAGGGACAGCTAAGCTTTGTTGTCAGTCTGACTGGATTAAAAGACACTCAGAAAGGCAACTGGATCCCACGGACAACACACTCATTAGAAACCGATCTGCCAAGTTCACAGCTGGATGTGCTGCTGTTAGGAGGTGGGCCTCCTTGGAGGAGGGTCACTGAGGTGAAACTGGGGGGGTAACATCACTCCCTGGCATGCTTCTTCTATACCAGGGGTGGCAAATCTATGGCATACATACTGCTGTCAACTGTTATCATTGAAAGCTCTAAAAAGTTCAATGTCTGCTTCCTGTCTGCCATGAACTGAGTAGTTTTGCTCCACCAGACTGTTCCACCATGAAGGTCTTGGAGCCAGCTGACCATGAACTGAATCTCTGAAGCCATGAACTAAACATAATACAAGTGGCTACACTAATAACAGATGAAGTGGACCAAAACCATCCCATCAAAGAAGGAAGGAGGTCAAGTTGCCACCACCTTCATTAGAGCTAGTGTCTATAGTGCAGAAAAAGCTCCTGGGGAGAAAATTACCAAATGATCATGGTCCGAAAGATTGTCTACCATTACAGATGAATTTATAGACCCAAGAGTTAGGAAAGCTGGATCTGCTAAGGAGTGAATTCATAAATAGTGGCCCCAGCAAAATAAATAAGCAGAAATACTTCCATTACAAGCACTAAGAAACTAGGCAGATGTCACAAAAGTGTCTTTTAAATGCCTAACCAAGCTCTCAAAAAAATACACAAAATAAAATCTGAGCCACAATCAAGTGATCTGATCCTACAGCTCCAGGGAATAGTGGTGAAGTTTGCAAGCAGATGAGACTAGATGTTGCAGTTCAGCAGATCATTGGCTTTTACGCTGACTGACAGTGGAGCTTAGCTCTCATAGTGCTTCTCTGCAGAGGGTTGCTTCCTGCCAAAAGACAGTTTGCTTCTCATTCACTCTCGGAGGCCCAACACAACTTTGAAAGAGATTCTGTGTCTATCATGCAGGGAAACCCAGCTTGCGGCAGGGAGGGTAAATGTAGAGAAGGGAATCTCAGCTCATATAAATGAGGCTTTCTGGATTTCATACTGCAATGATGTCAGTATGCACTGACCTCCCTGCACCCTTCAAGTTTTCTTCCTTTGCTTTAGCTTTCCTCTTGGAAATCCAGTTCACAGGGCTACAAGACAGTAGCACATCCAGGCCTATGTCTTCACTGCTTTTTGTGCAGCAAATAGGAACGTTTTCTTTTACTGAAGAAAAACAAAAGTCCTGAGCCTGACCCCAATCAGTCCAGATAATGACATATCCCTTCCTAAGCCACTTACCCAGGAAATGTAATATTCCAATTTGCCAGTTGAGTCATATTCCCATTCTTGGAACACACAGTGAAATCAATATCACTTAAGCTCCCAGAACAGACTCTCTGGTACCCTGTGTTGCTTTTCCCATCCACCTCTAATCAGCTCTGGTTGTGCTCGAACATTCTGTGCTTTCAGACCTCTCCCACTCCAGGAAGCCAACCTCAATCTACTCAGCAATCTTCCACCTTCTCCTTCCCAGAAGTTCTATGTACACTCCTTTTGTTCAATTATCTCAGCAAGAAAACACTTCCTGTGGAGACAGCTAATCTCTTTAACTAAAAAAAAGAAGTGTAAATAACCCTTCCTGTGCATAATCTCACGTTTTCATAACCAATCAGAGAGCTTGGTGACAAAATATAAACTAGCTGGTCCTTGTTAGTTAGGCACTGGATCAACTCTAGGTCCCAGAAGCCTCCCTATGGGAACAGCTCATCTGCCAATCAAAGCAGACATCTGGATGCACCACGCTCCAAGGTAACATAAGTGTGGTTCTATTTTATGTCTCAAAAGCTGCCTTATCCCAGTTTTTGGTGTTACTGTCACAGGATATGGCACTTCTCTCCTGCAGCAGCCAGATAATTACCACTGAAGTCAATTTCCCCAGGTTTCTTAGCCACGAAATATCCAACACTAACAACCTCAAGGATGAGAGGCTCATTTGGGCTCTATCTACTCCATCCATGGCAACCAGAAGACAAAGAGAGAAGGGAGGAGTTAGGGACAATAGTACATCTTTGCAGGTCACACTCCAGTGGCCCTTCTGTAACCAGTCTCTGGATCCTAACAGCCCACTTGGCTACTGAACTCACCAATGTGAGAATCCATGGTGAGTACAGTACCCCATGATCCAATCACCTTCCACACATGAGAATTGCAAGGTCCATTTTAGATCTCAACCGTAACACTGGGTTTGGTATGTGTTGGAGTTTTTGGTTTCTTTGTTTGTTTTTTCGTTTGAGATTTTTGCTGGAGGAGGGTTGGGTTGGTTTTTTTTGTTTTTGTTTTTGCTTTTGAGACGGGGTCTCACTTTGTATTTCAGGCTGGCCCTGAGCTCACTATGTAGCTTAAGCAATCCTCTTGAACTCAGCAATCCTTCTGACTTTGCCTCTGCCTCCTGAGTGCTGGGATTTCAGACTTGAGCCACCAACCCCAGCATTTGTGGTATGTGGTATGTGGTATGTGGTACTGATTGCCGGTGGGCACAAGCCACCACGCCCTGTACTGTTGTATGTGGTTACCGCAATCGAACCAGGGACCTTGCACTTGTTAGGCAGGCATTGGAACCACTGAGCTAAATCTCTGGCCCTGTTTTTTTTTTTTAATTGAATTCTTGGGCTGGTGGGTTAGCTCAGTGGTTCCAGCGCCTGCCTCGCAAGCGCAAGAACCTGGGTTCGATCCCGGTTACCACATATAATGCTGGGCGTGGAGACACGCCCACCAACAATCAACACCGCATACCACAATGCCGGGCATGGTGGCTCACGCCTGTCATCCCAGCACTTGGGAGGCAGAGACAGGAGGATTGCTGAGTTCGCGGCAGCTTGCCTGGGCACCATAGTGAGCTCAGGGCCAGCCTGAACTACAAAGCGAGACCCTGTCTCAAAAGCAAAAAAAAAAAATTGAATTCTTTATTGGTACATTTTATATACAGCTCACAACCACACTCGACATTGAGGAATTTGTACCAGTATGTGACACGAGTTAATTTTCATTTTTATCCACATCCCTACCCATCCCACAATGCCCCACCCCCTATATACATATGCTTTTTTTCTTGTTAGATCAGATTTATCCTTTCCTCTCATTACTTTCTCCTACCATTTTCCCTTTAAGTATTTCCTATTTCACAAAATCTATCATACATTCTAAAACTCATTTACACCCACAGATTCCCATACCAGAGAAAAATATGGTATTTACATATATCTGTGTCCTACTTATTTCACTTATTAGTGTGTCCTCAAGGTGTGTCCATTTGAGTATAAATGACTTAAACTTGTAATTCTTCGTGGCATAGTAATACTCCATTTTATAGAAAACCATATCTTTATCCAGTCTCTAGTTGATTGGCACTTGGGTTGTTTCCAAGATTTAGCTATCACAAACTGAGCTGCTATGACCATGGGTGCACATATGTCTCTATGACTCTATGATATGATTCTTTTAATTCTTTCTCATATATTCCCAGCAGGGGAATAGCAGGATCAAATGGGACCTCTAATCCTAGTTTTCTGAGGAATCTCCACACCGATCTCCACAATGGTTGCAACCAGTCTACAATCCCATCAGAAGGGTTTCTTTCTCCCCTCAGCCTCACCAGCATTTATTGCTGGTTAATTTCCCAATAGCAGACATTCTTTGTGGAGTTAGACGAAATCTCAGTGTTGTTTTCATCTGCATCTCTCCAATAACCAGTGATGTTGAATATTTCTTCGTATGCTTCTTGGCTGCTTTTACTTCCTTCTTTAAGAAGTATCTATTCATTTCGATGCTCATTTTTGAATTGGGTCTTTAAATTTGGGAAGACTGACTTTTTAAAGTTCTTTATATATTCTAGATAGTAGCTCTTTGAGAAACCACTAGCAAAAATTTTTTCCCATATTGTTGGTTGTCTTTTAGCTATGCCAGTGGTTTCTTCTGCTGTGCAAGAGCATTTTAATAAGATGAGATCCCATTTGTTGAATCTGTCTGCTAGTGCTCATGCTGTAGAGATTTTGTTCATAAAGTCTCACCCTCAGCCATTGTCTCCAAGAGTTTCACCTAACCTGTTTTGTAGCAGGTTTAGTGTTTCTGTTTTCATGTTTAAGTCTCTAATCCACTTTTGATTTTAATTTAGTACACAGTGAAACAGATAGGTGTAGCTTTAGTTTTGGGCAGGTTAAAGCCCAGTTTTTCTAGCACCATTTGTTAAAGAGGCTGTCTTTCCTCCATTGAGGATAATTGGCTCCTTTGTTAAAAATAAGGTGGCTTAGTGTATCTGGAGTTGTTTCTGGATCTTCTAATCTATTCCATTGGTCCTTGGGTCTGTTACTAGGATTGGATTTTTGTTAGCTTTATTCTTTGAAGTTCTGTTTTTGTTTTTTAAATTGTGTTTTGTTTTGCTATTTTCAATGCTGGGGATTAAACCTAGGACTTTCACAGTTAGCTACATTCCAGCCCCCTCCTTTTTTGTTTTTTCCATTTTGTTACAGGTTCTCACTAAGTTGCTAAGTTATCTAGCCTGAGCTGGAACTTGTGGTCCTTTTGCCTCAACCTCCCAGAATCCTATAATGACAGCTGTGCCTTAGTGTGTTTTATGTCAACCATAAATGATACTTCTTTCCTCTAGCATTGCCAAATAAATCATGCTTTAAAGTGAACTTCCTTCAGCACAGAGCGCACATTTCCCTAACAAGCTTTCCTCAATTAAAAAAAAATTACTTGATACAACAGAAGTATTTTCTGATTCATTGTCACAGAACCTAGATCAAAAGTAAAATCATGCATCTGGTATAAGTATACAATAAATATATGCAAATCACCTTATTTGAGTTATGAGGAATGAGAAAAGGGGCAGAAGGTGTGACCAGCAGGCCTGGTATTACGTGTCTGTGATCTCTGCCCTCGTCCTCATCACCTTATCAAACAGATATTGAGCCAAGTTTCTTGGAAGAATTTTAGACATTTGCTCCCTAACAAATTTGTTTCCTACAAAGTGGATGATCATGCTCAATTTTCTAAGTATCATTCTCAAATAGCCACTCCAGTGAAAATGGCTGCCTGCTTACTCTTTCCTATTATGTTCTGAATTTTAAAAAGAGAACAATTTTTACTGAGCACATGCAAATATTATATTCCCCTAAAAAGTAAAGTACCTCATATGCTGCTGGTAGATATATAAAGTAAAGCCACTTCACTGGACAGCTCATATCCACAATACTTTGAGGGCATTGACAAATTACCTGGAATTTATACAAGCATATAATTTCTGAATTATATAACTAAATAAATTCAATCTAGGTAAGGTGATTCCTCTTTTGATTAGAAATTTTTCCCATGTAACTCTTATGATCAGAACACATTAAACACACATAAATGATCTCTAATATCATTATACTATCAGTGAAAGAATAAGTCTTTGTGACTTTCAAAGAGTCCTCTGATAAATTTCGAGGATAGTTTTAGATATAAAATGAGTTACATGAGTTGCATGAATACAAATAATGTGTATATATAGTTCATTTTATACACACATACGTATACACACACATATAGGAGCACAACTGTGAAGAAACTGAGGTCTTTCCTAATAGACTTTTTTCTTTAAATAAAGACATATTCAATATAAAACACAGTGTTGGGTATGGCGATACATGCTTGTAATCCCAGAACTTAGGATGCTGAGGCAGGAGGATTGCTGAGAGTTGGTGGCCAGCCTAAGCAACATAAGTCAGTCTTAGGCCAATCTGGACTACATAGTAGGGCTATGCCCCCACCCTCAAAAAACACAGAAAACTGTTTTACCAAAACACAAAACTCTGCTATCTAGGCAAATAATACATAAAATAATGGAAGTGCTGGGCGTGGTGGCTCATGCTTGTAATCCCAGCACTCAGGAGGCAGAGGCAGGAGGATTGCTGAGTTTGAGGTTTTCCTGGGCTACATAGTGAACTCAGGGCCAGCCTGAACTACCAAGTGAAACCCTGTGTCCAAAAAAATATATATAATGAAAAATCTTTTCTAACATAGGCAAAAAGCATTAATCAATAAACCAATGGAGAAAAACTATCAAAATTAAACATACTGCCCCAATTTTAAACTATAGCATGTATTTGTTTCAGGTTTAAGTGTCATAAAAAAATTCACTTTTAAAGTCTTTTTTTCTTGTGATAATTTTGAGACAGCTTTATCATAGTGGGTGATTCTTTTATTTTTCTTTTTTACTGAGTTACTTTCAGTCTTATTTCTTAGAATGAACTGACACATTAGTATTGCCTTTTACACACCTAGATTCTCATAAGGATACAATGAAGTCTTCCAGGAAGTACATGATATGCAATATCACAGGTTGAATGCAGAAGGAGGTATGAGAAGCTAGCTGTATTCTATTAGCCAGATGGAGAACACAGACATTTCATTACAGGTAGTAATGAAATAGCTATGAGAGGATTTTTTTTTTTTTTGAGACAGGGTCTCGCTTTGTAGTTCAGGCTGGCTCTAAGCTCACTATGTAACCGAGGCAAGCCTGGAACTCAGCAATCCTCCTGCCTCTGCCTCTCGAGTACTGGGATTACAGGCGTGAGCCACCACACCCGGCACCATGGTATGTGGTATTGATGGCTAGTGGGTGTGAGTCACTATGCCCAGCATTGTATGTGGTTCTGGGATCAAACTCAGGGCCTTGAGCTTGCGAGGCAGGTGCTAGAACCACTGAGCTAAATCTCCAGCCCTATGAGAAGATTTTTTAAACTACTAACACTATCAGTTGTCTCTGGCAAAAGTACAGGGTAACTAGGGGCCTGTGATAATGAGAAACCTTTAAGTTTGTATAACCTGTGTTCTAGAGATTTTACACTTGAGATTATACTGGCTAGTCAACAAATTGTTTTAAAATGTCACTAAACCTGAAATGACATTAAAACTGGTTTCCTATTAATTATGAAAATCTCCCCTCTCTTTTTAGAATGTCCTTTTCTCACCTCTTTCATAAATCTTCAGGTGTGTGTGTGTGTGTGTGTGTGTGTGTGTGTGGTACCAGGGATTAAACTCAGGACCTTGAGCTTGCCAGGGCCCACATCCCCGTCCCTCACATTTGTTCTTAGGCATATAAAATTTAGAACGATCAAATAGTCATATTCTTATAACTCTACTTCAGTAAAATTTCATTGTAAAATCTTGACACTAGTTTGCAAATCTTTAATATCTTGAAAACTCAAGTGGTAAATTGTATGTTATGTATATTTTACATGTATTTGTTTTGTTTTGTTAAATTGAAGTTTTTATTGGTACATTTTATATACATCTCACAATCACATATAACCCTGGGGAATTTGTACCAGTATATGACACAAGTTAATTCTCATTTTTACCCACATCCACACATATTTTTTAAGGTTAAACTATATGTTGAAAGCAAATGCGGTGATAATGCCTATGATCCTAGTACTTGGGAGATGGAGACAGGAGGGTGACAATTTGGAAATTAGCTGGGCTATGTAACAAGTTCAAAACCAGCCTGAGCTACATATGAAGATTATTCTGTCTCAAAAAAGTAACATTTGTTTTCCAGGAACCAAGATGACTCTTTTTCCTGAAATACCTCTAGACTGAGTCTTTGTCTTCATATCAGGTCACTTTCTCCCTTTTTTGTCAAACTCGAGGTGTGCAAGAAACATTGGAACAGAGAGAAGCTCAAGGTGGGCAAGGAAGAAAAGTAGGCTGATTCTAAAGGAGTCCTGCCAAACCAGGTCTAGCATATTCTAACAGATCAATAGATTCTTGTTGAATAAATGGAGTCACTTCTGAAGCACTGTTTTTCTATTTGGAATACCTAATCATTCATCTAACATTTATCCTGGTTCTGTGATCATCAGTCAGAGTAAGTGATCATAAACCTTGAGAAGTAAATCCTTGTGAATTCCATCTGGAGGGAGACATAGTGAGTTACAGTAGAGTGGTCTAATCTGAGAAACTGACTTACTTTTCTCACTTGTTAGAATTAGAAAACGTTGCTTGGGCCTCCTGGAATTATCTCAAATTCTGTGTGCACTTATAGCAGTGATCTTCCTGCGAAAGCAGTTTCACCTAATACTGAAAACCCCACAGACGTTCCCAGATAATATTCATTTATTCAAACGGTGCAACTCTGACACCAAGTGGTAAAAACTGGTATAAGCTCTTTGCCTGAAATTCCACTGTAGATGTTATGGGACATCTCGATTAAAAAAAAATAAATTACAACTTTTCCATGTTAGGTTATGTATTATTCTTCATCCAGTTATTATTAAATAAAGAACATTAGCATTATCCACACATACAGTTCCTGTGAAAATTGTCAATAAAAGAGAAAGTAAGAAATGTCTGGCACATAGTGTTAAATAAATGTTAACTCCTGTTGCAGACTCATTTCACATCTGCTGGGTGGCAGGGACACAGAGCTGGCTGTTCCCACCCTGCAGGAGCTAATGGGGAAGCAAAAAGGAACCAAATGCAAAAAAGTATTATGGTACTATGAAAAATGTACTTGGTAGATACAAGGAAGCCGCACAAAAGAGAGGTTAGGTACTTTTTCCTCAGGTACAGAGCACTGTTAACTATATTAATAATCAGTACTCCATATTCTGACCATATATAATTGACTCCTGGTTGGATACCTGCCTTAGGATGGGTCAGTCAAGTCTTGTCTTCTAGGAATCTGAAGTTTAGTACACATATCAGTCTGAGAGGTTTAGCTGAATGAAGATGCACACTGTGCTGTAAGGTAGTCATGTGTAGAGGAAAAGAGAAAAGACTAGCAGCTGTGTATGATGGTGCACACTTGTAATCCTAGCACCGCAGAGGCTAAGAAAGGGAGACTGCAAATGTAAGTCTAGCCTGAAGTGCATAGCAAGCCAAACTGGACCACAAAACAAAATGAAAGCAAATAGAGAAAAAAGAAAAGGTTTGCCGGGCCGGAGGGTTAGCTCAGTGGTTCCGGCGCCTGCCTTGCAAGTGCAAGGACCTGAGTTTGATCCCCGGTAACCACATATAATGCTGGGCGTGGTGGCTCACGCCTGTAATCCCAGCACTCGGGAGGCAGAGATGGGAGGATTGCTGAGTTCGCGGCAGCTTGCCTGGGCACCATAGTGAGCTCAGGGCCAGCC
>PVIC010053990.1:0-11676 GCA_004025085.1 Thryonomys swinderianus
GTCTGCTTTTGCAAAGAGAATCTTAAGACACAGGTGTCTCTCATGAGCAAGGAGCTCTTTCAGGAAGCAGGTCCTATGGTCCACCCTCCATATGGCAGACATTTCAACCCACACCCTTCAGGTTCAAGTCTTCATTAGGCTTCCTCTCCACTTAGCCACTTTCATCCCTTATTTTGTCCCCCACACTGGTCCTCTAGACAGCCAGGACCTAACTTCCTGGTCCCCTGGTCCTTACCCACTTCCCACTGCAGAGATTTTCACCCAGCCATGGCGGACTACAGACACTCATTCTTCCAGGCCCACCCAGTGCTTGGTGGTCTGAGTGCAGGATTCCTGTTCCTTCTCACCCTGCCTGGCCTCCTCATTTGTTGAGAAAGGGTCTCTCTAAGTCCCTGCACTGCCCAGTTTGGGCTCCTGACTGGGATCTCTGATGCGCCCCAGCATGGCTTCTCCTCTTCTGAGTGACATGCCCTGTCCACCATCCACCATGCGGTGCACAGCTCCTTGAGGAAGTGGCCACTGACCAAATCACCTAGCTCTCCTTTGTCCCCAGTGCATATCTGTGGTGCACAGTGCCAAGCGCCCAGAGCAAGTCTCAGGTGAGCGCTTGTTAAAAATGCAAGTTCCGGGCCAGGGATTTAGCTCAAGTAGTACTGCACCAACCATGGATGCACAAGGGCCCAAGTTTGATCCCTGGTACCACCAAAAAAAAAAAAAAATGCAAGTTTGTATTCTCTAACCCAGCTGGACAGAATCTGAAATCCTGAGGGCAGAGCCCAGCAACCACGGCTTAACAAGCCACCAGGTGACTCTGACCCGGACACCAGTTGGAGAATCAGTGTCCTAAACCCTACACCCACAGACCGGATGCAACGCGGCTGCCACCAAGACCAGGGAGCTACCACAGCCAACTCCTCCCGGCACGCATAGCCATGCCCTGGATGGTTGGTTGCCCCTTACACGGACCTCGGTCACCCTCCAGACAGCCAGCCTTTTTGTTCCCAGACAACCAGCAAATGAGAAAAACAGCAAGCCACCCGGTTTCTTCCCAAAGCACTTCCAGACCTGAGCTGATGTGATGGAGGAGCTTCATCCGAGAGGCTGACATAGCTGCAAAGCTACTTCCTCTGAAGGCCACCATGGCTGGTACTCCAGGGGAACCCGGGCCGGGAAAGGGCCACCCTGGCCAGGTGAAGACGCACCGTCGAGCAGGAAGGATACCTTGCTGCTTTGGAAAGTAGAATGCAGCACTTTGACTTGATTTTAATAAAATAAAAACACAGATGAACTTTCTCCAAAAGCAGGCAAAAAAGATACCTTAGCAGAATAGAAAAGTTTTAATTTTAAATATCACTTCAAGGTAGCATACTTATTTTAACACTTGGAGCCTTTGAGAAGTCATTCCACACTAATGCATCTGAAAATTCTTGTTAAAAAAAAAATGAGTGTGGAAGCTAAGGTGTCTACCTCAGCTACCTAGGTTTACAAGAACTCACGGCAGAAGGAAATTAGGGTTCAGGTGAATGAAAACAAGGAGCATTCACTGAGCACGTCTTGAACTGGGAGACTGTCTACTAAGAAGTAACCCCACTTCTGAGGGGTTGGGCTGCTTCTGGCTCTGAAAACCAGAGCCATCTTTGTCAGCTGGCATACAACAGCTCAAGATGAAGTTATAAATGTGTTCTAGAATGCATGATTGATATTGTGAAACAGTAAATATTCAAAGGGTAATGGAGTTTAGGGGTAAATAATGAAAGAAAAAAATTGATGGTAAAAAAAGGAAACAATGCTTGTGTATATAGGGGCGGGAGAGAGGCAGGGGAGGGAGGGGAGAGGGAAAATGAGAAGTTGTGTCATATACTGGTACAAATTCTCAATGTGGAGTGTAATTGTGATGTGTACATATAATGTACCAATAAAATGTACCAATTAAAAAATGAGAATTAACTTGTATCATATACTGGTACAAATTCCCCAATGTTGAGTGTGATTGTGAGCTGTATATAAAACATATCAATAAAGAATTCAATTTTTTTAAAATATGCTTCCTGGACCAGAGGGTTAACTCAGTGGTTCCGGCGCCTGCCTCGCAAGCACAAGGTCCTGAGTTTGATCCCTGGTAACCACATACAATGCTGGGCATAGAGACTCACGCCCACCAACAATCAATACCGCATACCACAGTGCCAGGCGTGGTGGATCAGGCCTGTAATCCCAGCACTCGGGAGGCAGAGACAGGAGGATTCCTGAGTTCCAAGTTTGCCTAGGTTACATAGTGAGCTCAGAGCCAGCCTGAACTACAAAGCGAGACCCTGTCTCAAAAAAAAAAAAAAAAAAAATGCTTCCTAAGCATAAGTCAGCTCCAGTTCCTCCTGCTCCCCAACTTCCATTACACAGAATAAAACCCAAAGTACTGCGCTGACTCAGGCCTGCCCAGCCCTCGGCAAGAGGTCCTCGTCCGACTGCTCCACAGCTGCCCTGCTCCACCGTAGCCCCTCTGGAATTTCATCCCAAGCACATCCTGACCCCAGGGCCTTGGCATCAGCTGTTCCCCTGCCAAGAGCTCTCCTCCCGCAGAGAGCCACAGGGTGTTCTCAGGCTTCATTCGGTGTCCACATTAGGGAATCTAGCTGCATAAAACAACACACACAGCTGTTCTTCATCCTTTCTCCTCTCCGTTCATTTTTCTTAATTTCTGTGCACTGTATTATTGACTTTTCGGCCTTTGCCTCCCTTTAGAATATGAACTCGATAAAAACAAAGATTTTGTCTCTTTGGCTCCCTGCAGTAGCCTCAGTGTCTAGAACAGTCTGGCACGTCATACGTGGTCAGTAAATATGCGTCAGGTGATGTAATTGCTAAATGAGTGAGAGCACCTCAGATGCTAAGGGTACGGAAAGACGTGAAGCTGCAGATTCCTGTGCTTGGTGAGCTTGCCATCGATTCGGATCTAGTTCTTTCTCCACTTTAAAAAAATTAAAGTTAGGGCCGGAGGGTTAGCTCAGTGGTTCCGGCACCTGCCTCACAAATGCAAGGTCCTGAGTTCGATCCCCAGTAACCACATATAATGCTGGGCGTGGAGACTCACACCGACCAACAATCAAGACCACATACCGCAATGCTGGGCATGGTGGCTCATGCCTGTTATCCCAGCACTCGGGAGGCAGAGGCAGGAGGATTGCTGAGTTCAAGGCTTGCCTGGGCTACGTAGTGAGCTCAGGGCCAGCCTGAACTACAAAGCGAGACCCTGTCTCAAAAAAAAAAAAATTAAAGTTAAAACTGAGTCCTATAAGGTATCTGCTTCTCATATTCACCGCTGAAAAATGTGCAACTATGAGCATCCGCAGTGGTTTTTCAAACCATCTGGGAAGTCTAAAGCAGCCGGTAGGACTAATTTAGATGAGTGCCTTAAAATTCTGCACCCACCTCTTTCAAAGCCGATCTGTCTCCACTGTTATGAAGGAGCCACATCTTTTCTCTGGTGGACGGTGGAGGCAAGTGTCTAGAAATTACTTAACATCTGAGAGGCAACACTTTCTCAAGCGTTCGTCCCAAGAAACAGGGAGCGGTGCACGTTCACATGCTACTTACTGCAGGAAGGTCAACAAGATGCATGGCTTATCTAATGTGCAAAATATCTCCATTTATAAGAAATTCCCTGGAGAGGTAGAAAATACTCAATAACCTTTCTTCCATGAAGGCAAGTGAAATAATCATTACTATTAGGAGTGCAGTTTGCTCATTAAGTCAGTGTAGCATGTCATGAAACCAACATCTGCAATATTCTCCTCACCCATGAATTGTTTTAACGAAGATAACCTTATGGAGACATTCTCTCTCACTTTAACCCATTAGGGAATATAATTATTTGTAAAACACCCTCCAGAAATAGCTTGCTCCTTGCATTATTTGTTCCGTTGGTTGGCTTTGCCTGTATGTTGGACTTAGAATATAACAGCTTTTAGCACAAATCAGAATTTTCTGGAGAAATATTAACCAACCATTGTATAGTGATGCTCTCAAAAAACCTTACTCAGGATGTGCTTCTCAAAGTTCTCATTAAAAGAAAAAAAATTATCTAAAAATCTTATAACAGACCAAGTGAAGTCCAACAGTAGAAATTCGAATCTAAATTTGATTATTTAAAGCCCCCCAGAGTAGAAACCTGGGCCTCTTGAATGGACCCTGTGTGATGGGGTATCCAGTTCTGTCCACACCCAGAGGCCAACCCGCACATGGTCCCGTCTCCCAGGAGAAAAGTGTCCACAAGGAAAAGCTCCAGGCTCAGCCAGAGAAGGAGTCTTCTCCAAGGGAAGTCACAGCTCGGGTCCTCCAGAGGATGCCTGCTACAAGGACTCACAATTGCAGTTTCTTCTGGACCAGCAGAGGGACCACACAGTCTGCTACCAACCAAGCATCAAACATCATTCCAAAGTGAGTTTTGTGTGGTGACACATACTCACATGCCCAGCACTCTGGGAGGCTATGCCAAGAAGATGCAAAGTTTAAGCCCAGCCTGGGCAACTTAGCAACTTAAGGGAGACCCTGTTTGAAAATAAAAGTTTAAAAGGGGCTAGGGATAAAGCTCATTGAAATGGATGCAGATTCCATGCCTAGTCATGAAACACACACTCATTTAATCTATCACCCTCAGAGTCAGAAGGCTACAAGATTCTCAGTAAAGTGACAATTTTGCGAAGAATGATACAGAGAAAGGGCTCAGCCATGTGCTCCTGTGTGGTGGGTTAACTGAGGCTCAGCTGGGAGCATCTGAATAAACTGAATCAGCATGATTCTGGACATGGAAGACCCACCTGAGAACTGTTGCCAACAACATAAAAGGAAACCAGGGAAGAAATATCTAGGGCTGTCGGTTTTCTAAGAGGAGCTTGCTGTGGATGGCTTTCCTGATGGGAGCTCGGCTAGTCTCTCCGTAGGAGTCCACACTGTCACTGAGAATGACTCTGTTTTCCTCAGGGGAGCCAGTCTTCACTGTGTCACTTCCAGGCTCCAATGTAGATCCCTCAACCTGGTGGCATGGAGCCTTCACCCACTGGTGCAGGTTTTCTGGCTTCCAGTGCTGGTCTTTGGGCCTTCCAGGGGCAGATCCTCTGTACGGACACGCATGAGACATTGCCAAGGGCTCTAGTTCTCCGGCTGGACTCATGCAGGACATTGCCTTGGACTCTAGGCCTTTTGCGGGACTTGTGTGAGACATTCTCATGAGATCCAGGGCTTCAGTTGGATTCTCACACCTCCAGTGTGTGGTTAATCTCTTGCACTCCTCTGCATTTGACTTTTGGGGTAGGCATCAAAAAGCAATCCTATAAATTAGTTGCCATGTAGTAAATGTATTCCTTTGCCAAACCCTCCCTACCACATCCTGACAGCAGTAACTCCATCCAGACATTTAGGTTTTAAACGCTGAAAGCTGCATCTCCACTCCAGCCAGGCTTCTCTCAGCCCGCGGGTCCTGCCTAGGGTCACTCTTGGCCTCAGGACTCTCCTCCAAGGGTTTGAAGGATCAACTATGTGTTCCCCTGGGCCAAGGAGAGGTACAAACTCCAGGGCAGGACAGAGCGCTCACATCACCCAGCAGCCAGCATTTGGGGAAAGGGCTGTGCAGTTGTAGTGGTCTTTTATTAGCTATTGACTATCAACACTGAAACAGACCAATACAGGTAGGAGGATCTGTGAGTGTGACGGAATGAAAGCTGCTAAGTGAGATCACACAAGCACAGTATGGGGCTCAGCATCTGTAGTACAATCAGCCTGAGACAGCATGGAAAGAGAAGGAGCCGTAGGACGTATTGTACAATCTGAGCAAGGGACATGAAGTCAAGGGGGAAATACCATGCCCAAGTGGAAGGAGGAATTTGGAATCACTGACAGATTAACTGAATTTTTTTTAATGACCAGCCCTACCAGGTGGACACCCAGTCTGTGTCATACACAACTTTCCCTGTGGAGCACCAATAGTGGGCCGAGGGAAGCTATGAATGTATCTGAATGAACCAGCCCAGACTTCCAACTTCTGTCTAGCAATATTTCACCCACTCAAACACCTACATCTGTTGTTTTTCATTTTCTACATGGAATGGGAAATTTTAAAACTGATTTATTCCCTTATTTATTTTACATGACTAAGAATGGTATATAAAAATGGCTAAATAGGGCTGGAGGGTTAGCTCAGTGGTTCCAGCGCCTGCCTCGCAAGTGCAAGGTCCTGAGTTCAATCCCCAGTAACCACATATAATGCTGGGTGTGGTGACTCACACCCACCAACAATCAATACCACACACCACAGTGCCAGAAGTGATGGCTCACGCCTATAATCCCAGCACTCAGGAGGCAGAGACAGAAGGATTGCTGAGTTCACGATGGCTTGCCTGGGCACCATAGTGAGCTCAGGGCCAGCCTGAACTACAAAGCGAGACCCTCCCTCAAAAAAAAATGGCTAAATGATTTTTTAACTTACTGTTAAGGAGTTTCCATGTTTCTATAAAACATCTGTACCTCACACTGTAGTGAAAAAGGAAGAAAAGAACCTGACTTTTAAGGGAAAAAAGGCAAATTAAAACAGACACCCAAAGTATCCAAAAAAAATTGGATGGAACTATGTGGCCTTTTACAGAGAACAGCAACAATAATGGACTGTTTTTAAACAGAAAATATCTCTTCAAAATCCAGCTTTTAAAAAAGGTCAGAGAAGTTTAAGGTTTACTCAAGTGTAAATGTCAATTGGAATAAGTGATACCTATGAGAAAATGGGGAGACCACTGACCTTTAATCCAAAAGAGGGCTAGAAATGATGCCTAAGCAGAGCAAAGGGAAGGAAAAACATTGAAGGATTTTTGAACAAGAAAAAGAACCCAGAATGAAAGAAAATCTAATTAACTGATTTCCACACAATGCTTTAGTTGCAAATTAAACCAAAAAGGGTGGCATCTCAGGTCAAGGGACCCAGTTTTAGAGAGGCTCTGCTGAAGTTGCAACGTGATCCCAGATTCATTCTCTCTCCTCTTTCTCTCTCTCTCTCTCTCTCCTCTCTCTCCCCATTTCTCAACTGTGTTAATCTCAGATTGAGGCTTTCTTATCAAGCACAGATTCTGATACTGCCCAAAACTTCAGATAAAAATTCAAGAACATGGTCTTCTCTTGATTGGTGTGGCCTGCACTACATGCTTACTCCAGACTTAGTCACTCCACTCACTGGTGAAAGATATATAGACTAGCTCTGGCCCAGCAAGGCCCAGTCCTGCTGGGAGGCGGGTCTAGCCCATCCAAACTATATGGCCTAGAACACTGTGATACACATCAACAAGATGAACTAGAAGAAATGGACACGTGGCAAGTGTATCAGCAATCTTTGCATCACTGTGACAAAATACCTACAAAAGACTGCTCAGAAGAGGATGGTTTTATTTTGATTCCTGATTTCTGAGGTCTACAATTGGCTGACCATTGTTACAGGCCCAAGTGAGCATCATAGCAGAGAGGTCTCTGTGGAACACATCTGTTCACCTGATGGCACCCAGGAAGTGGAGGTGGCCACAGACTGATACACCCTTCCTTATGCCACCAACAGCCCACATCCAGCTGTCCCACATATCCAGCCATGAACTCAGCAGTGGAATAACCCATTGAGAGTCAGCATTCCCATGATCCAATCACCTTCCAAAACCCCCACTTCTGGGGATACTCTCTATCCAAACTATAACCAGAAAAAAAAAAACACCCAACATGTAGGGAGTAGGTTTCTATATGAACACAGCTTTTATACTTGTGATTAACATATCCTTTCTTCCAAAGTCTAAAATGACATGGATTACCTTCTTATGAGAACAGCATCTGGAGCTTTTCATCAGCTACATTCATTGTTTAAAGAAATGGAGGCCTACTCAGCATCATAAATTCAGCTGAAAAATCTGATTAAAGCTGGTGAGAAGAAACTATTAAATATTCAAAACACTAGTCATTCATTTAACAAGTCTATGAAGTGATTCATAACTTAACCCTCTACCTTCACATACAACACTTCCTGTACAGTCAACATCTTTGCCAGGCTTCTTACCAATTCCCCCAAAGCATCATGATTTTTAAATCTTTGCACAGACTTCCTCTCTAGTCTTTGTTTTAGTTATAAAAACATCAGATCATGTGGCCGTGCTCTTCCATATACTGTTAAGTTTTTATTTTATTTTGTTTTGTGTTACTCATTGTGCTGTAGTTTCCACAAGTCTTATTTACTTATCTAAGTTCAGTGAATCTTTCCTCAGTGGTGTCAAGTTTGCCATTGGACCATCAAAGGAATTTCTTACCTCTGAATTATTGTTGTTAAAAATTTAGTATTATGTCTAATGTTTGCATTTGATTTCTTATACTCTTATACTTTTGTGTGTTGTCTACCTTTTCCAATAGACTTTAACATTGGAGCTACAATTAATTTAAAATCCCTGAGTGATATTTTGACTATCTTGGTCATCTCCGAGTCTGATGCTATTGATTCCTTTTTCTCTTAGAAATGACCGTTTTTACTACTTTTAGTACATCTCATACTTGTTATTGAATGTACAACAGTAAAACTAAGAGTGTCTCTGCTTGGCAAGAGGCATGTTTGTTCCCTGTTCCAGTTATTAGTGTCAGGTGCTGAGTCAAACTGGGAAATGCAAAGCCGCAGACCCTGGATATGTGCTCAGGCAGCCACACCTTATCTTCTGAGCCTTTTTCTTTTCCTCTAGCAAGAATGAATCTTCCCTCTCCTCTGGGACTGATGGAGGAGTTGTGCCTATCCAGCACTTTCAGCATTTTCTGTAGGATGTATGATTTCAGGAGGACAGTGGGTACCTTTCACATACTGGCCAATCGTGCCTCCCTCCCTGTATTAATAACAGTGGTTTACTGGTCTCATTCTGACCACAGTTTTCTTGTGAGCACCTGGATAAAGTCTACAGAAAAGAATGTGGAGCAGATACCAGCTCCTTTTATCTCGGGAGGTCAGTTTATGAGATACTCATTAAAATGTGAGTTGATTTCTTCTAAGGATACTCATTAAATTCTATCTAAGGATATTCTATCTAAGGATACTCATTAAAATGTGAGTTGATTTCTTCTTAGCAGTTTACTCAGGCATCTTCTCACATCCAGGATTCCATCACAGGGGACACAGACCACAGGTCTAGTTTCTTCTTGGAGGAAACTCTCCCTTCTGAGAATTCAAACTACTGACTTTCTCAACTTCTGATAGGTTCAAAACCCACTGCGACTTTGTGGCCCACCTGTCTTTTTCCTCCTTGTTAGAAAGGCAATGATGTACCTTCCAGCTGTGGAAGTCTGACTCCCTGCCTTACTCTATTCAGGCTGCCAGGCCAAATTACCATAAACTGGGCAGTACATAATCAACAGAAATTTACTGCTCATTGCTCTGAGGGCTGGGAAGTCCTTGGTCAAAGCACTGCTAGGTCCAGTCTCTGGTGAAGACCTGCTTTCTGGGTCACAGGCTGCACCTTCTAGCTGTGTCCTCACAGGATGAAAGGGCCAGAGGGTCTCTTGGGACTGTTCTAAAGGGGTGCTAATCCCATTCATGAGCCTCCTCTTTCAAGGCCTTTCTAAGTCTCAAAGGCACCACCTGCTAATACCATCACCTTGGACATTACAATTTCAATATTTAAGTAAGAGTGGGGAGGCACAGACAGACCACAGCACTCCTCACTGACTTGAAGATTAATAATGATAAGCACTAAAATTTGTTGCAAAACTATTGTGTGGTTGGTACAGAGCTTGCTAAGAATGATACTGTCATGAATTAGCCCACTGAATCTTCGTAACTACATCCACTTTCTAGACTGGAGACCAAAACACAGGGTAGTACAGTTACTTGCCCAGAGCTTGAAGCTGCTAAGTGTCTGAAACTAAGTACAAACCCAGGTAATCTGACTCCATGACACCATCTGTTTGCTTCACCTCCTTCCTGACAGGAACAAGTTCTTTCTCTGGAGTCTCTCTTCTAAGTCGGCCGCATTGCCCACTCAATGGAGGCATTGAGGATATTTGTTGAAGGGAGAAATTCGATGCCTTTCTCTTGCCCCTGAGAGTCTGAGTCCAGTTGGGAAGCAGCGGTCTGAGGGTCAGCTGCTCCAAACCGTTCTCTTCCCTCCTTCAAAGTCTCGAGCACCAGAACTATATATCATAACACTTGATGAGAAATGTCCCCAGTACTGTGAGCAGTCTCTTCCCTATGCCAAACAACTCAATTCACAAGAAAGCAATGATAAACGACTTCTCTGCCAGGTGATGCTTGCTTGATTAGGAGGAAATATGGTCTATATTTCATATGATTCCTCCTAAACCTCAACTCCAAGGACTTGAAATTTAGACTCTATCAAGTGGTGGTTTCACACTCTGTCTCTTTGACCTCTACTCCCTGTGATTAAGCAATAAGAGCTTTAAGGGAAAAATCCATAAACTGCATTTCTTTGTATCCCACACAGTTCCCAGCACAAAGCTCTACAAATACCTGTTAAATTAAAGAATGAAAAAAGATTAACTTCAACTGTTCTGCTGTTCTAGTCCTAACAGACTGCCTCAGGGTGACAGTCTCCCACCAAAGGCTGAAAATGTCTAAGACGCATGTAAGTCAAAGGCTTGGACCACACTGTGGGAGGGATAAGTCAGGCTTATCCAAGAGGGATCAATCTTTCTATCTGCTACTCCCCTTCTGATTTTTCAGTCTAAAAGGCTGCTGGGCTTGTAGAATAGTTCTTCTCTAAATCTTGCCACTTTTAGTCACAGGACATTAGTAAGGAGGTACAATGCCCCCAGTATTGGTTGGCTTATTGGGAAAGATGAACGAGTTGGGGAATGCACAGGTGCCTCAATTATCATAGAGTACCATTTTTTTAAAAGCCTCCATTCAGCGGCCAGAGATTTAGCTCAGTGGTTCCAGCGCCAACCTAGCAAGCACAAGGTCCCTGGTTTGATCCAGTAACCACACACAACAATTCCGGATGTGGTAGCCACACCCACCAGCAATCAGTACCATATACCACAAATGCCGGGTTTGGTGGCTCAAATCTGTAATCCCAGCACTCAGGAGGCAGAGGCAGGAGGATTGCTGCTGAGTTCAAGGCTTCCCTGGGCTACATAGTGAGCTCAGGGCCAGCCTGAACTACAAAGCGAGACCCTGTCTAAAAAAAAAAAAAAAAAAAGCCTCTATTCAGTCAAGCATTTCAGTGCAGGACTATAATCCCCAGCACTCTGGGAGCCTGAGGTAGGAGGATTGCAAATTCCAGACCAGTGAGAGTAACTTAATGACTCAGTGAGACCCTGTATCAAAATAAAATATAAAAAAGGGACTGGAGATGGAGCTCAGTGCCAAGGCCCTAGGTTCAGTCTCCAGTAGGGAGAGTAAAGCCTACATTCATACTGCAGTCATTTCGACTTGGACCAGTATATTTAAATCCTATGCTAAATAACTGATAATAATAACTAATTTTATTTAAAGCTTATAAGGTTCTAAGTTATAATTTAACTTAACCCTCACAAAATTCCCCTGGTGGGCATTAGCGTTAGCCCAATTATAAAAGAAAACTTGGGGATTTAGCTCACAGAATTTGAAGTTGCAGGATTAGGGTTAAAATCCCAGCAGTTGAGCCAGAGATTTAGCTCAGTGGTTCC
>PVIC010053991.1:0-11649 GCA_004025085.1 Thryonomys swinderianus
AAAATGTGTGTTGGGCCGGAGATTTAGCTCAGTGGTTCCGTCGCCTGCCTAGCAAGTGCAAGGTCCCTGGTTCCATCCTGGTAAGCACAAGCAATGATATGATCTTGGGCTTGGTGACTCACGCCCACCAGCAGTCAGTACCACTCCCCACAATGCTGGGTGTGCTGGTGCACGGCTGTCATCCCAATACGCAGGAGGCAGAGGCGGGAGGATTGCTGACTTCGAGGCTTGCCTGGGCTCCATAGTGAGCTCAGGGCCAGCCTGAACTACAAAGTGAGACCTTGTCTCAAAATAAATAAATAAATAAATAAATAAATAAATAAATAAATAAATAGATAGATAGATAGATGGATGGATAGATAGATAGATAGATAGATAGATAGATAGATAGATAAAATTAAATTTAGGGTCGGAGATTTAGCTCAGTGGTTCCAGTGCCCGCCTCACAAGCACAAGGCTGTGAGTTCAATCCGGGTAGCCACACACGATGCTGGGGGTGGAGACTCACCCCCACCAGCCATCAATAAACGGGAAGGTGAAAATGGCCACATCCTCACTCAGATCCTTTTGGGGGATTATAAACACAAAAACAAACACAAAAATCATAAACACAAAAATCACCCCTCCTACAGAGGACAGTAAGATGTTAATGGACATAAATTACTTTCTCTGAGGATATAAAGGGGATTCTCCAAGTACTCTCTATGACCAGCACCAGCGTGCTTTTATAAATAAAGTTTTATTGCAATGCAGCCCTGTCTGCTTCTTTCTTGGCTTCTTTTCTGCTACAGATACAGGTGGAATGATTATCACAGAGATACTATGGCCCACAAACCTTGAACCATACAGTAAGCTACTGGAAGGATTTTTGGACTTCTAGGACATCAAGCTTAAAAATAAAGCTTTTTTCAATGCCAGATGTGGTGGCTCACGCCTGTCATCCCAGCACTCGGGAGGCAGAGACAGGAGGATTGCTGAGTTCACAGCGGCTTGCCTGGGCACCATAGTGAGCTCAGGGCCAGCCTGAACTGCAAAGCGAGACCCTGCCTCAAAAGCAAAAAATAAATAAATAATAAATAAATAAATAAATAAATAAAGCTTTTTTCCCTCCAGAAACAGATGTATAAATACACTATCTAACCTTCTACTGTTCAATTAGCTTAATGGAAGATGACAGATCATCTTGCACACTTTATTATCTCCACAAAAAATGCCAAACAGTGTGTCTTGAAAGAAGAAATTGAGTTGGATCCTGTTGTATGAGCTCCGTCCACCTCAAGGCTGACTTAGCCTCTTTCATTCAGAGCAGAGAGAGAAAAAGTACAGGACGTTGATGCCAGGTCCACATAAGCTGTTTGAAGTATGTGTCCCGAGTTAGAGCATATTATGTTTGGAAGCATGTGCCTTTGGTAGGAAATGTTTCAGTGGATGTTGAAAGAAATCTGTTTTATCTTCGTGCCATTCTTCAAAAAATACTTTTGGTTTAAGTTTTATTTTTTTTTAATTCTTTGCCTCTTCTTGTGGGATAAAAACATTAAATAAGAGGGTGAAAACTATGCAAATGTTTAATTTTGTTCTCAAAGGGGACAGTTAAGAGGGAGACATAAACGAAGCAGAATAATTTTTACCCAATTATATGTGTTGCACTCTTTTGAACTTGCAATTGTGCTAAACACAAGGGAAGAACTAACTTCAGGTGTTTAAAGGTTGATATTGGCAGATGGACACACCTTGAGGACACGAATATGTGAAATAAATAGGTCACAGATAAGTAACTACCGTATCTTTGCTCTGGTATGAGAACCTATAGATGTAAATGAATTCTAGAATGTAGGACAGATTTTATGAAACAGGAAATATTCTTTTTTTTAAATTGAATTCTTTATTGGTACAATTTATATACATCTCACAGTCACATGTAACATTGGGGAATTTGTACCAATATATGACACAGTCAATTCTCATTTTTACCCATATCCCCACCCACCCACACCTCCTCACCCCCTATATACATGCTCTTTTATTTTCTTTCAGAATCCTATTTATTCCTTCCCCTCATTACATCCCCACACCAAATTTCCCTTGGAAATTTCCCATTCTACAAAGACCGTCATACTTTCTAGAGCTCATTTGCATCTACAGGTGCTCATATCAGTGAGAAGATCTGGTATTTGCCTATCTGTGATCTATTGATTTCACTCATTAGCGTGTCCTCCAGGTGTATCCATTTGCACGTAAATGAACCAATCTTGTCATTCTTTATGGCAGAGTAGTACTCCATTTTATTAAAAAACCACATCTTCTTTATCCAGTCTCCAGTTGATGGGCATTTGGGTTGTTTCCAAGACTGAGCTATCACGAACTGAGCTGCTATGAACAGGGTGTACATCTGTCTTTCCAATGTGATTTTTAAAATTCTTTTGGGTATATTCCTAGCAGGGAGATAGCAGGGTCAAATGGGACCCCTAGTCCTAATTTTCTGAAGAAATGTTCAACATCACTGGTCATTCGAGAGATGCAAATGAAAACAACACTGAGATTTCATCTCATTCCACAAAGAATGGCCGCTATTACAAAATCAACGAGAAATATTCTAAGAGAATGTGGTGGGGAAAACAATGAGGGGAAAGAATAAATATGGTTTGAAAAGAAAAAGAAAGGACATGTATATAGGGGAAGGGGCATGGTGGGTGGGTATAGATATGGGTAAAAATGAGAATTAACTCGTGTCATATATTGGTACAAGTTCCCCAATGTTGAGTGTGTGAGCTGTCTATAAAATGTACCAATAAATAATTCAATTTAAAAAGCTTGATATTGACACACACACACACACACACAC
The DNA here is from genome assembly GCA_004025085.1 of Thryonomys swinderianus. Lineage (NCBI taxonomy): Eukaryota > Metazoa > Chordata > Mammalia > Rodentia > Thryonomyidae > Thryonomys > Thryonomys swinderianus. Next base: position 2,843 of record PVIC010053991.1, read on the forward strand.
ACACATCCTGCAATGGCTTGGGGAAATAATTTAGGCAGTACTGATATTTGTTAGCATTTGTATCTATCATGTTATGTCTCTGTCCAGCCATCAATCATATATTCTCCATGTATGTATCTATCATATCTGTCTGTCTGTTTCTAAAAACTTGCTACAAATTATAGACAGATTTTCAAGCTTCTTTCAAACTTTTGGACAAAACTGAGACATGACAGAAGAAAATGAGCTGAGGAGAAACAGTCCCCAGGAAGGAATGCCTCTGAAATTAGAAGTAACGATTCGCCAGGGCACGTAACACAGCAGATAAGCAGGAAAAAATCAGCATAGCTCTGACATTCAACACAGGATCTTCAGGCTCTAAGTTTGTACCATATTTGTGACTCACGCTAACCAAATGCACACAAACTGCCCCTGGCGTGGACACAGACAAACAGAAAAATGTAACTACGCTGGAAGAGAGATATGTTGATTGTCCTCACCCTGGTAATACTTTCACAAGCAAGTGTATCATCTAGTGTACTTAAACACACAGAGTCCCGTTTATTTTAAAAAGAAAAGATGAGTAAAATTTGTTATGTCAAAGAAGAATTGATGATCATTCCTATAAGACTGAGAACGGAGAAAGCAGTTTACTTCCATCTTGGGGGCGCTGACTGGGGATCCCTGGTGCTGAACGCAGGTGCTGCACACAGCAGACCTGGGAGTGCCGCACGATTGCTTTGCTCGGTGTTTCCTACACAAAAAGCTCTAAAGATTAGTGTGTCTCTGATTGAAATGACACGGACATTCTGAAGTCATCTTTGAGGCTGAAGAAAGAAAGCTATCTAAGCACCCGTGCCAGCTGTGTGTGATTCGCCACTGCGGAAGCCTATACTATGGCACTTTGTTTTTTGTTATCGTCAAGAGACACAAATCAGCCTTCCACAAGTTTGTGAATGAGCCAGACATCAAGCAAGCAAGGTAGATGTCTATCCAAAGATAGACTGATTTATGAGAGTAAAGTCTATATTTAAAACGTGCATTTGTAATGGCCAAAAAGGGAGAAAATAACACTAAAAATTAAAAAAAAAAAAACTTTTAAGTCTATCTCCCTTGCACCAGATGGGAAATAACCCTGACAGAAATTGCTGTACCCACTTTAGCTGTGTTTTCTGTGCAATTTCTCTGCCTGAGATACGACAGATGTTAAGAATAATGGTGGTATAAAATTGGGCTTGATGGCTAAAATCTGACAATATAGGATAATGGATTTTTAAGAGCTTCATAATTTATCTTCAGATTATTGGCTTGATGTGCATCATTTTCAGCAGGCTAGCTTTTAAAATCTGCAGTGGAAAAATTATGTCATGACCTATTAGTAAAATTACTTGCATACATATTTTATACTGATGGATATAATCTAATATTTGAGGGTAAAAAATAAACATCTGAATGCGTAACACTGAGAATCTTTTACCTGCTGAGAAAGAAGTGATTAATGTGGAAAATTTAGTATCCTGTGGAGCCTGAGAGTTTCTCCTAGCCCAAAGGATAATAAAACTGAGTAGCAAAGAATTTCAATTATTCACCTAATCAGCAAATAAAGCAGGTACTTAAAATTTAGTATCTTTGTAATACAGAGACTTACTTCTGTGTTTAATTTTCCCTTCCAATCTCTGAAAATGTATATAACCTTTTACGATCTTAAATGAGATTTTCTTTAATGTAAGTTTTATGATGAGCAAGCTGCTGAGTGTAATTTCCCGCCGCAGACGTGAAGAACACACGTCTCATTAATGAAGAGAGTCAACTGAGAAAATTTAAAAAGTACGAGCGAGCACGCACTTTCCAAAGAGCAAACAGAAATCCAGGCAAAGAGCGAGGACAGTGGAGCTGGGCAGAAACAGATGCAGGTGTTCATAATCCTCCCTCCAAGTCACAGGCGAGAGTATTTCCCAGGGAGCCACGTCTGGAGAAATCTGGGGTTTCAATTCTTCCAGTTGTGCTACAATGTGGCAGAAAACATTCCCAGTGGCTGCAGCGTCAATGGTGCTAAAGAAGAGCCTGACTTCAAAGGTACAGAAGTCTTTGAAGTCAAGGAGACAATGGATATATTCATTCCTGCAAAGCAGTCATTGAGTGCAAATGCGACTTTTCATCTTGCTGTCATCCATTAATTTCAAAATCCTCCAATGCTTACAGAAACATAGCTCCTCACACAGGTGTGGGTCAGGACTTTTTGCTGTTTACACACGTTGTTCCTTAGGGTTCTATACTGTTTTAAAGATTTGCACTATATGTGATATATATACCGGTTACATTTATCTTGGGGAGTTGGTACATAAGCACATCACGTCCTAATAGCTTTGTAAGTTCTCGGCGAACAAAATATTTCCTTTCAAGATGGTTTCAAACTAGGGACTCATAGGTTACTTAGGCAGAAGCTGACAGATTTTCTCTTGACTATTTCTTGGTGAAATCGTTTTTTTTTTAAATTGAATTCTTTATTGGCGCTTTTTATATAAAGTTCACAATCACACTCAACATTGGGGAATTTGTACCAGCATATGACAGAAGTTAATTCTCATTTTTACCCATATCCCTACCCACCCACGACCCCCCACCCCCTATATACATGTGCTTTCTTTTTCTTTCCAAATCATATTTATTCTTTCCCTGCATTACACTCCCCCAGCACATTCCCTTTGAACAGTTCCTATTTTACAAAATCTTTCGTACGTTCTAGAACTCATTTACATCTACAGGTTCTCCTACCAGAGAAAAGATACAGTATTTACATATCTGTGACCTATTTATTTCACTTATTAGTGTGTCCTCAAGGTGTGTCCATTTGCACATAAATGAATGAAACATCCCATCTTTCTAAGCTTACTACACAGAAAAGAGAAGTGGAAAGACGTTTGGAGAGACGGTGTCCTCTAATGCGGGCAAAGCAGAAGAGAGAGGTAGATTACTTCTTTGAATATCAATACTTCGCCTGCTGAGTCTACCCAAGACAAGGGTGGCCCAACCAGAATGCCATCTCTCCCGAAACTGGTATCTCTTGGTTTTGCTCTGTGTACGTGTCATCACCAGGTTCTGAAAAGATAAAGGACAGACCTAGTGCTTTGATCCCTGACCCAGAATGAAGTGTCCATGCGAGGAAAATGAGCCTCTCTCCAGCACGAGGAGAAGACATCACGGCCCTTGTTTGGGTGACGCAGACCACACCCTGGTACGCGAAAACATGGACCTTCTCAGCCTGCGCCTACACGTTGACAAGACATCTCCGGGCATCGGAGAGACAGGCCAGGGGGTAGAACTCAGTGACGGCACTAAAGTGCAGCAAGATGGGCTTCCTAAAGAGATCACACATATGTAAATACCGTATCTTTTCTCTGGTAGGAGAACCTGTAGATGTAAATGAGTTCTAGAATGTAGGACAGATTTTGTAAAGTAGGAAATATGCAAAGGGAATGTGTTGGGAGAACGTAATGAGGGGAAAGAATAATCATTCGGAAAGAAAAAGAAATAGCAGGTCTATAAAGGGTGGGGGGTTGTGGGTGGGTAGGGAGGTGGGTAAAAATGCGAATTAACTCATGTCACATACTGGTACAAATTCCCTAATGTTGAGTGTGATTGTGAACTGTATATAAAATGTACCAATAAAGGATTTAATTTAAAAAAAGAAAAGATTGGCTTCCTAGGCTCCTAAACTTATTTTGCAAAACTGTCTCCACAGACAGACTCCTGCTTTTTCTCACGAGTATCTAAATTTTCTGGATTTCAATGTGCAAAATTTCTGGATTAAAAAAAGAGGACATGATTTTCAACCTTGTGGAAAAAAAGAAAACAAACATATTTTCTGTGCCACCCAACACTCAAGTTTCCTTTGAATTATGTTTTATTTCAGCCAGCTCTGAGGTGTATTCTACAAAAAGCTAAAATTCCTTTTATGTGCTCGCTTCGGCAGCACATATACTAAAATTCCTTTTACTTGAAATAGTACAGAACTGGAAGGTATTGCTTCTTCTTTTCTTAAATCTTTTACCTCATACGCTATTTAACATCCAGAAGGTCAGCTTATTTGCTAGGGACAAGGGACCGTGTTTGCCAAGAAGGTATCACATTATACACCCAGATGTCCATGTTTCGTGGATATTCTCTACCTGCTTACAAAGTATGGTGTGTTGGGTCCACATTATTCTTTTTCCCAACTCTTTTCCCTCTAAAACCCTTCCTGGACATCTTGATGCTGGATCAGTAGCTATAGCATGAGGAAAAGAGGCAAGTAAAATCAGAAACAAGGCAGGATACCAAGATCAGCCCAGCAACACACATTTCCCTAATGAGGCAGCAGAAGGAATAAAAAAGCCAGTGTGTTTTCAGGGCCTTCTCCGGAGAGAGATCCTTGAATGTCTAGTTTCCTTGTTTAGAAACTCGGCATTAGGTGGTGTGTATTTGCTTTGACAGAAAGAATTTGTACTTCAAATGAATCTTTTTCAGCTCCCTGTATTTCTTTTTTCTTCTTTTGTGGTACTAGGGTTTGCCGCCAGGACCTTTACAATGGACGACATTCCCAACCCTTTCCATTTTTTATTTTGAGATAGGTTCTCACTACATTGCTAAGTTTCCGGTGAGGTCAACTGTACAGTCTTCCTGCCTCCTGCTCCCAGAGCACTGGAATCCCAGGCGTGGGCCACCACGGCCAGCTTCTCCACACTTCCTGCCTCGTTTTACATGACTTGATGCTCATCGTAACTCTCGTGGGTTTAGGAATTGTACCGAGAAGAGGGTTCATGTCATCACAGCCTATAAACACGGAGAGATTGAAGTTTGTCCTACTTTGTGGAAGTGGAGGTTCAGAAAGTCAAGGAAAGAGGGAGAAAGTCAGGTCCAGACTCCCATCAGCACAGCCGCCCCCAGGAAAGAGCTATGGGGTGAGACATGCTCTAGGGCCAGGGATCTGTTGTGTTTCCCACGTCTGTAATAACAGTCATAACCAAAGTGTCTGTGGCACTTTTTACGTGCATTGTGTACACATTGCCTGGTCTCTTTTTTTTTTTGTTTTTTGAGACAGGGTCTCACTTTGTAGTTCAGGCTGGCTCTGAGCTCACTATGGAGCCCAGGCAAGCCTCGAACTCAGCAATCCTCCTGCCTCTGCCTCCCAAGTGCTGGGATGACAGGCATGAGCCACCACGCCCGGCTGCCTGGTCTCTTGTATAAATCCTCCTTTAAATCCAGCACAGAGCGGGTTGAGGGCTGGAACCTGGCCAGCCATAAACCAGATAACTTCTGTAGACATTTCTTTTTCAGGTGCGAATGCTTTTTTATGTAACTACGTGCTGTCCATACTTGTGGCCATATCTGTGCAGGTACCTGGATGTATGTCTTTTTTCCCACTCTGATCCCCAGAGTTCGAAGTCAACAGGAAAGACAAATCGTCGTAGCTTGGTAGTTTGCATTCCGTACACGCGGGATGTTTTGTGTCAGATGTGCCTCGATAGGGGAAGAGTCCAACTTCCGGAACAAATAAGTGAGCTCTTTCAAGGGCGGTCTTTCTCCCTTGCACAATGAATGATAACCAGACCTCCGTGAAACTGGTGTACGAGGTGAGTCTCGGTCCTGGGAACACCAGGATCCCTCCCTCGACGGGCGTGAGCCACCAAGCCCGGCTGTTGTGTTGTCTTCTTGTTGAGGCTCTTCATGTCCAAGGACAGTATCTGGCTCTGTCCATCCTGACCGCCTTTGGCACCTGCCTGAACTTACGGACATCGCTGCCACACCTGTGGTCTGGACACTTTTCCCCGGGCACACAAATGCCTGCCTGAGGGAGGCCCATGCCACACGGAACAGCGCTGTGTGCAGCGACACCGTCCTTCCTGTGGCGTGGACCGCAGACGGAACTCACAGCACGTGGTAGGGGCCGTTGCCAGCAGAGTCCGGACCTGCACATGAAGAATTCAGACTACGAGAAGCTCAGGAATCCGTGTTCTAGTTGGTGGCCTGGGTCTCAGCTCACAGGAGTTCAAACAGGATGGGGTGAGTGAGGGCTATGGATATTAGATAATATTTAAACGTTTTTGAATGGCACTTTTATGTAAGAACTAATTATACTGATATAACGCTGTGCTCTGATCGTGGTGGAAATTCCACGTAATCCTAACGAAGGGAGCAAAATCTAGTCTAGCATCTTCCAGCTTATACCATCTATGCTTCTGTGGTTTACCTATTAAGTCCACTTTCCCGTGAACATACCAGGTGATAACATCATGGAATGTATTCTAAAAGCAATGAGAGTCTATGCCCTAAAGCGTTAAAATACAATTCTCTCCATTTTCCCTCGTGTATTTCTGTCATCCGTTTCGGACAGTATCATCTTTTCCTCGTAATGATTTACCTTTAGTCTGAAAAAGATCTTTATATTAAGGGCATTATGGTCTCTGTAAAGCCCTTTGATGGGCAGGTCTGTGTTTTAATCAGTCACCGAACATTTGCACAGTTGTATTCTCAACGCAGGCCCCTGTCCTGCACATTACGGTCTGGGATCATGTTGGTCATTCCGCTGGGTGGCACCAAGATCACAGGAACGTCAGTCCACCATTTGCCACACGAAAGATGCTCTGTAGTCCCTACCTGACTCGTTTTCCTCTGACATCCGTTACCCTAGCACACGGGGCCACCGGACACCGAACTCAGGCTGCGGACTTCAGCGCTCATCTTGCACCCACTTCTTTTTTTTTTTTTTTTGAGACAGAGGTCTCGCTTTGTAGTTCAGGCTGGCCCTGAGCTCAATATGTGGCCCAGGCAAGCCTGGAACTCAGCAATCCTCCTGCCTCTGCCTCCTGAGTGCTGGGATGACAGGCGTGAGCCACCACGCCCGGCACTGTGGCATGTGGTGCTGATTGCTGGTTGATGGCTGGTGGGCATGAGTCTCCACACCCAGCATTGTATGTGGTTACTGGGATCGAACTCAGGACCTTGCGCTTGCAAGGCAGGCGCCAGAACCACTGAGCTAAATCTCCAGCCCCCTTGAACCCACTTCTAATCCAGCACCAAGAACCTTACGTTCTGCCTCTTTAACCTGAAGCTTCTGATCTGTTTGTTCACTACCTCTGCCTCATGATGAGTACAGCAGCTCCCCGGAGCGTATCTCGGCCTTCAGAAATTTGTTTTTGCATCTTCATTGGCCCAAATGCAGTGAGAACACGCACCTTAGCACCGGAGCCTTCCCGTGCCTGGAAAACACTTTCAAATCTCCACATCTTTTAACATGCTTAGGGTCAAGTGCATGGCTCTGTAGGGTAATGTGCACGGCACTCTTGCTTGACTCTCGTTCCCAACACTTGTCTAAGTCATGCACGCGACTTTCAGGAAGTCACACGTCTATCGACTGCTGTATTTACAGTTGCCCAAACAGCAGCACTTCTGCCTCCTGCTCTGAGACTACGTGCTGGATATCCCCTCAGCCTGCAGGCTTTACTTTTCACTTTACCTTGCTGATCTTTGGCTTTTCTCCAACGTACTTCTCCACCAACTCTTAGTGCACATGGGAAGCTTTCAGTAATCCACATTCATATTACTTCATATCAGCTGGGTGTGGTGGCTCACGCCTGTCATCCCAGCAGTCGGGAGGCAGAGGCAGGAGGGTTGCTGAGTCTGAGGCTTGCCTGGGCTCCATAGGGCCAGTCTGAACTACAAAGCAAGACCTTGTCTCAAAAAACAAAAACAACAACAAAAAAAAAAAAAAGAGAAAAAAAGAAAAGAAAATTCATATTACCTCATATCAGTATGTTGTGGCCATTGCCTTCTTATTCATCTCATTTCCTCTCAGGTAATATTCCGTGAGAAGATGCTACTCCCAGGAATACTGCTCTGCTTTTAAATCTCACCATCCAGGTGGTACGGAGAGGGAGTCCCTATGTCAATTGAATACTTATAGCCACTCACATCGTGGCTGAAAGCAAAAGAGAGAAAAACAGACCAATCCCATGATCCCTTTAAAGACACGCCCCACCTCATGACGTAAAGATCTCCCACCAGGCCACACCTCTTAAAGGTTCCATGCTGGCACCACCTTGAGAGCTCACACTTTCAACACTTGGAGGTTTGAGGGGACAAAGAAATCCAAGACCACAGTAAGTTTTACAAGATAAAATGGAACCATGGGTTGAAATCTCCGATTACCTTTGTCAATGGGATGACCAAAAGACCAAGCATCCTCTTTGCATTTTCATTGGTCCCGTGTAACTCTTAAGAGGTGGAAAGCGTGTAGGCACGTGCCACAGAGTATAAGAGGTCTATCTACCTCGCAGTCATTAGAAAGACAAAGTTTCCTGTCAAAAGAGCTGTTTCACAGCCCAAAGCCATAGGAGAATTCATCACAAGCAAATTTCAGTACATGGTGCTACTTTATAGCACATGTAGATAGAGAACTATACTGCTACAAGAGAATCATAGCACAGAACTTACAGAAAGCCAGAGAGAAATTGCTTTTGTTTCCTTAGATTTTCAATACTCACAACACTCCAGAAAGGACTGTCAAGCATCAATTTGGGGGGAAAAATAATAACCTCCTTTAATCTGTTCGGCCACCAACAAGAATTGCCACTTATGCCACCGACAGTAACTCTGTCTAAAACGAAATACATCACGACACTACATGCTACTGATGGTCTATGCACCTGAGTGTTTGCTACCATTTGCAAAGACTTTACAAACAGCCAGCACTTGTAGAGAAAAGCATCGGGTGCAAACACAGCTGTTGGGCACGTAGCACACGGTCTGGACCGGAATCCCCGGATAGAAAGTGGCTGCACTCTGGGGGG